>ML834464.1:50859-69033 GCA_009831015.1 Picea engelmannii | reverse complement strand
TGATATACGTGCAGGGTTGAACAATAGTACTCGACCCAATATCCCAGGGCACCAACTAAAGAGGCTAGACTGTACCCTTAGTCATACTACTTGATTACCCAGGTAATGAAGAGTATCTTCCTGAGTGTTGTTCTCGGTGGCACTATAGTAGTCATGCGATCAATCAGTTGATCTATGAAGGGTTTCAGGGTACCTAGGCCAGTCTGTATACATGTGTTGTCTGATGTACTACCACTCGAAGGGGTACCAACATGGGTTACAAGGGTGTCCAACAATGTGAGCTTAAAAACATCTTGTATTTCCTAGATGTATGCTTCCCAGACCGCAGATTTATGCGCTTAACGACAGATCATTGTAGTTTTAAAATGCCAGAACATGTCTCTACCTTGAAAAAAAGGAACCCACAATTCCTTCAAAGGAAAGTTATCTGATACCACTTGTTAAGTACCAAATCTACTATAATAGAAAAAAATAGAAATACTGTAGAGAATAACATAAAAACAACAAAATATAAAGAACCACAACACCAAAATAATACCTTTATTGATAGGAAACAATGTTCACTTGCCTCTTCGAGGGGGAAACCTCCAGTAGAGTAGTGCTCTATTACAATAATTCTCAAGATAAAGAATTATCATGCCCTCGACTCTTATTTATACTAAATCTATCTACCAAAAGAACAATCTAAAGGAAGATATTTCTAGAAACAAAAGCTTCTATTAGGTCTTCTTACATTTGACTTATTCTTCTTTATTACCAGGCCTTATTAATATCGACCTTTATTACATGGAAAATATATTTGTTATAGAGTTATTAACCTCCTAACCATTAATCCATCATCTCCTAGAGGTCACCTATCCAATTCAACAACTGTCACCACTTCTTCCCTGAGTTTCTAGCCTAATTCCCACATGGTCTCTCTTTTCCTACATTAGAGGTGCGACCAAAAGGGTTGGTTGCTCTTCCTGGCCTGCCAGGGAGTGGCCAGTTGCTATGTTTGTGTGTCTAGGGAGTGACCAAGCCTATAAACTCCCATTTTTGGATTTGGTTGCAATGGATGAGACCTCCTCACTGATTTCTTGAGGTTTAGCCTCGAGAAGTCTTCCATTATGAGCTCCAGGATCTTATCCTAATAACCATATGGACTTATCCCTAAAGCTCTATAAAAACCAAGTCATTCTCATGGGAATAAGGAGGAAAGAGATACAAAACTTATGCTGCTACTTTGGCTACCAGATTTGGGCAAGGAACTTGGAAAGAGACTGTTGCATCAACTTCTCCATTTGTAAGTTGTAATTTTGTTTCAGTAATTAATAGAAGGTGTGCTAAACATTTCCCTCTATTCAATTGTCTATTTTCTTGCATATATTCATTTGGATAAACTTAATAGAGTTATGTGTTATAATCTATTAGTAGATTTGTCATTGATTTGTATGGATCTACTTTGATCTTGGAAAGGATCTTGTTTTATTGTGTGCAAAATGCTGTCTCTCGGAGCAGAAACAATATTTGCACAAGAAAACAACCAGGAGTGTGTAGGGACAACCTTCGAAAATCAGGTATGCTTCCTCATTATAAAGACTCATAGTTTCCTTTTGCATATAAATCAGATCTTGTATTTTCCATAGATTAGACTTCTATATCTGTCTTAGGTATAGGAAGAACCTAAGGGAGCTAAGCTTCTGCAGGGATCAAAATCCCTACAACAGATTGACGACCATACTGTAGAACTCCCTTTATGTGCTTTCTTCCTTCTTTATGTGTTTTATTTCTAAGATCTTCATCCACTTAAATGTCCTGATATGATTGCCAACCTTTGTTGCACTCTTTCCTGAGTCTAGTTGAATAAACCTTCACCTTGGATCTGATAGATCTCATCCATATCTACCATCTTTTCATTTCTTTGTTTTGGTCACACTTTCCTAGTGTACAAAGAGAGACCCAATACCTTTTGGTCACCCTTTTCCTTACTTGGGGGAGTGACCATCTCTGCTCCTAAGCCTACCAGGTGTGACCATACTTTCTGGTCTCCCATTTTATCTCACTGGGGAGTGACCGGATCGCTCTGTATCCCTTTGTAGGGAGCGACCATCCTCTTGAAAACCTTTTTTGAAGAGTTATCCTGCAAAAAACTTACCCAGGTCCATTTCCACTGGTCTCCTTCAACACTACAGACCTGCCTCACTAACTTTGCTTCAGATCCTTTTGAAATTTATGAAATTTGTCTTCTCCTTTTTGTCATCTTAAGTGAGTGATGGGTACAATCAAAATCATCTAGTCTAATCCTTTCAATTAAGTAGAAATCTCTTGACAGTGGTTTGAGAAGATTCTTTCGCATTTTATTTATTTATTCTGCAAGTCTCCTTTTCATTAGTTTGAGTGCTTGTTGTTTCCCAAAATATTTGGAGAACCCTTCAAACTGTTACCAAGACTTGAAATTTTTGTGTGTTAAAAGTTTTCATGTTTGATTCTTTCTTCCGACTTTTTCATTCATTACAGAACATTGTTGATCGAAAGTAAAAGTTAAATAAGAATTTTGTTTCAATTTTCATATAGTTTGAAAAAAAAAAAACCACATTTGGAGTGCTTTAGAACATGGTTGAACCAATTTGTGTTTGGTTAATAATTTCAAAAATCATCCAATAAGTTTGGTTGGAAAATTTTCATTTTTCTCATTTGCAAGAATAAAAGTGAATCGATATGCATTAGGGTGTTCTATTATAAAAGAAGAAAAAATAAAAGTACTCTTCTCCCTCCCATATATAGGATTTATTGAAAAGAGAATTGTTGAAATTTCATTCTTTTGCATCTATTTGGAGTCGAGTTATTTCACATCATAAGTTTCACTTCCACACAACCCTTTGAGTAAAAAACAAATTTAAAAACAAACACGCATTAATAAAATTTACTAGACTCTTATTTTCTATGAACACCAATAATAGTCTAGCTTTAGGGTCTTCGTACTAAGACAAGTGAGTAAACTATCCAAGACCACAAAAAAAAACCATAGAACACTAAAGAACACTTAAATCCAACCCTCATATATGCATATCCGAGAGCCTCCTCTCACACAAGGGATAAAAACGAGGTCACGTGCGAGTGAGAAACAAAGATTACCCCTCCAAGGTTTAACCAAACGTAGTGGAACGATAGTATATTTGGGGTTCTTCTTGAGAATCAACTATTTTCATTTGGTCTCAGAACTTTGTGAATCTTGAATCCATTTAGGGTCCTCTAGATCTTTTTCTGGTCCTCTTGCTCTCATTTCTCTTGGAGAATTTCAGACTTGATATCCTGCCCATACCGTCGGACCCGACTATCGACTATACCTACTCGAAGGCTGACTAAGAGTTGGTGACTGTTAGCACCAATATTGTTTTTAGCGCCTGACCATAATACAAAATCTCCAAGGGTTGGTTTCAAAAGGAATATTTATCATTTCTTATCTTCATTTCCATTTGAAACTATGCACTGCAAACTTAACTGTGCACTGCAAACTTGACTGTGTGCTGTGAACTAAATTGAAACAATTTACAACAAATTAATACACAACATAATTGTATTTTCATCATAACTTTTAAATGTCGATATGGATTCTTATAAATTTTGTTTTGGAGATGAATCATAATATCATTGACTTGATGACCAAAAATCAGGCCGACCCAATTCGTCGTTTTGGAGAAAAGTTGAAATCATCACCTACAGGAAAGTTTGCAATGAATCTTGAAATTGGGCTGCAAACTCTAATAGTCTAATAAATATGAGTTGTAGGAGGGATACCACCTATATGAGGAGGTTTGAATGGGTTCTCAGAGACCAGTTAAACACCAAGGGATACTTGTACCTAAGATTCAACTCCACTAAATATCCATGCAATGAGCTGGCTACAGTTGCATTTATCCTAAAAGACAATTTCCAAGAATCAAGGAATTAGTTGGATTTTCTGTTTTCCACATATATCTAAGGCACAAAATCCAATGCATGGAGTAGGTTTTGACTTCCTAGAGATATTATTGATGTAATTTTATATTTAAGGAGTGAGAGGACTCCAAAAATGAGGGGGCTTGAGCTCAAGAGAGTTGGAGGGGCAGTTTAGTTGTGTATGTTGAATTGTAAGCCTACTAGGCATATCAAAATGTAACATTTCTTCCATTAGAGATTCATGAGAGATGTTACTCTCACATTGCGTTTTCTCTATTTTCCATTTTACATTTTCATCTTGCTTGAATGAATTTAAGACATTGAGGATGAATGGTTATTCATGGGTAGGAGATTCATGAGTTGCAAAGGATTTGCAGTGATTGCCTTCTTTCATGATTTTTGTTCAAGTATTATTTTTATTCATTTTTCAAAGAGGATCATTGCTTGATGAATATTTCTTTTTAGTGTTATCTACTTCATTCTTCTGTTCATCATTATATATCCCTTTTTTCTGGTAGGAATCTTGATTGCCTTTGATCTGCAGAATGTTATGACTCCATGCCCAATGGAATGTCTCTGCAGACAATCTGTTGTTCTCTTTCTTGCTAATCCACCAACCCTAAAATTGATTTAATTATTCAAATTCTGATGGGTATTAGGATTACACCTACAATAGTCTAGGTGTGACTTCTAGTGCTAACATTTTTGGTGTCATTTCCAGGGACGAAGTTGAATATTTTCCCTTGGAGAACGCCAAATCTTAGATCTAGTTCTTGATGGTGAACAAAGGCTGCTGACACAATATAGACTACATCATTCACCCGATGACTCCATGAAGGACAGATCCAGTGGCAACTCCACAATTTCAGAATTTCAAAGTCATTTATTGTTTTTTTGTCTCAGAGGTTTGCACCTATTAACTTTTCTGCAGTTCCTGGTTCCCCACATCTAGTACCTCATATACCAGAATGTGGATATTTTCTACCCGTATTTAGAGAAATGAAGGAGGATAATCCTGCACAACACCTCATTATGTTTCATCAATGTATGGATCAGTTAGATATACATCATGAGGATGTGTCATGAAAATGTTCATGTATTTACTAGAAGGAGATGCTCGAGGATGGTATAGATCTCTTCCTCCCTCAAGTATTTCATCATTACAAGAGTTTTATACTGTGTTTCATCATCATTTCAAAAGATTGTATTCAACCGATCTTCTTTTTGAAAACTATTGTAAAGAATTTGAATTCTACATCCAACATTCATTTAGTAATTCTTCTGGTTATAAGGATGAAGTAGAAAAAACTGTTGAGCATATAGAGGAGGAATCATCCCCATGTAAAACCTTCTCTAGTTCTTTAGTTTCGAAAGAAGATTCTATTGATTTTTTTAATGATAAGGATGTTGGTGATAGAAAAATTGTAGACACATTTGTCCTTGACCCGAATGTCTCTAGCAGTTTTGAGGCTGCTCCAAATTGTTAGAATATGATGGATGTGCTCATTTTTCCATAGACAATATCACTATTGTCACCCAACCATAGGCCGAATCCACCCTCCGAGCACCTTAACCTTGACAGCGAATCATTCTGGAAGCAAACCCTAGGCTAGATAGCCAAACAAAGGGTGGCACACCTTTCTCCAAGGATAGTGCACCAAACAAGAGCTGATAAGATAGTCCAAACCATAACCAAGAGATAGTCCAAGCCAAAACATAATCTGCTAGCTGCAGTAGCTGCAACGACAACGCTCCTCCAAACTTGCGCACAAAACTGGCTAACTACAATGCGCACAAGTGAGCTCTGCAGTTATGAGAATGCCTACTAGAATGAATACTAGCCTCCTATATTTATACTGATTATGGCTAACTGCCTGAGCCAACTTCTCATTATGGGTACCTATTTACTCAGTATATATTATTTCTTCTGGCCGAATTCTTCTCTTGGAGGCTAATAACCAAATACAAATTATCCTCTTGAGCCGGCTTGTCTTTTAGGGTTATTAGCCAACTCATTAGGGTTTCTTCTTACTTCCCGAAATATTCTATTCTTGTCAGGTTTACACGTGGAGGTAAATACCTCCCGCAACTACCACAATATCAACACTCCCTCCTAGATAGAGAGGTATTATAGGTAATGGTCTTGAGAACAAACATACCAGTCACCTGGTAGCATCAACATAGTTGTATAGACTATCTCATGACTAGATCATGAGCACCATCATCACCATCAGTGTCATCAACTACATCATCTCTCAAAACCATACTCCATCTGAGTAATCATACATGATGCTGGAT
This sequence comes from Picea engelmannii, assembly GCA_009831015.1. Classification (NCBI taxonomy): domain Eukaryota; kingdom Viridiplantae; phylum Streptophyta; class Pinopsida; order Pinales; family Pinaceae; genus Picea; species Picea engelmannii. The sequence continues at coordinate 62,814 of ML834464.1, read as the reverse complement.
AAGTCACTCACACCACAAAGTGACACAAGAGCCATTCTTCTAATCTGGACATATGTCCTAGAAGAATAAATGTCCTGAACCATTTTTCGTCTGGAAAATATCTGTCCATTGATCATCCATCTAGATAATAATCATTTCCAACACTATTGATAGTCTTCAAGGCAATCAGAAAAATATCATTCAATAGAACACAACTATGTCTATCCATAGTAGTACACAACTAAAATCCAGTGGTACACTACCACACCAAGTAGCACACAAATACTTGATTTGTGATGTATAGTCACAAATCAGTGGAACACATCCACCACAGTAGTATACATCTACTGTCTGGAGACATGTAGTCTCCATAACAATCATCTGATATCAACCTACATAGAAAACATTGTTATGATATAAACCAGATCACCTGGGCCATTCTTCCACTCACATCTGTGAGATCTTGGAAGAGCATCTTCCCTCAGAAGGTAAAACATCAATGATGAGCTATCTAGACTATTCTTCTCAAGAAAGGAAGAATAATTGTCCCGATTTATGAGCCTGGACCATTCCCCACCCTGGGCCATTCCTCCGACACTAAACAAAGTGCAACCTGGAGAGAATGAGTCTTCCCTAAGGAATGTCTGTTCCTGATTGCTGAACCTGGACCATTCTCCACCCTGGGCCATTCCTCCGACACTAAACAAAGTGCAACCTGGAGAGAATGAATCTTCCCTAAGGAATGACTGTCCGAACCATTTCCAAAAGGAAATGACTGTTCTGTACCAACCTCCAAAACATACCATTACCCATATTAACCACAATGGGAAATCGCTGTCCGGCGAGGCGGGCCAGCTTTCTTGAGTAACCCTCAAGAAGAGAGACTGCCCTAGACTATTCTCCATGTTAACCACAATGGGAAATCGCTGTCTATGGTACATAAACAATCCATCGAATCATTTTCATTACGAAAATGAACGTTCGATATGGACCATTTTCCGAACTGGAAAATGCCTGTCCGTCAGAAATCTCAAACCACTTTCCGAACTGGAAAGGAACTGCTCATCCTGGACCAATTTTCGAACTGAAAAATGACTGTCCATAAATCAATAACACATCAGTGCTCCCTCCCAACCTAGGAGTCATCTCTTCCTTTTTCAATAAGGAAGTCATCTCCACGAGGTCCAGCTTGAGTACGCAAACTCTTTTATCTTGGACAAAATATCTGCTTATCTGCTCATCTGTGGAGATATGTATTGGAGAACCACTTTTTCCTTTCTGGACTTCATCACGGAGAATGTAATGCTTGATCTCAAATGTACTTCAGTTTTTCTAGAACACTGGTTTTCTCTGAAGGCTTCATATATCTCTGATCAATAAGGTATATCATTGTTTGATTCCTCTTTGTTTCCTGCTATCTCACAACATCGTGGCAAGGGTCAGACTGGAACATATCCAAGTGGTGCTTCTTCGATCATCATGAGAGTTTGTCATGGATTAGCGATCCATCATCCTGAGCTTCTGAGTAACCATTCTGATACAATATCTTTGTTATAGAAAGTCTTCACCACGCTTCTGCTGTGCATTGGAGGTTCTCCACCAAGTTGTCTTCTTCCATCTACATACAAGGGTGTCTTTCTGATATACCTCAAAGCCTTGAGGTTGTTCTGCATGTAAACTTCAACCCATGGATATTGCAGATGATATACTGGTTCATGTAGAGGTATGTGTGGTTTACTGGAACAAGTAATCATCATAGTCTTCTCCCTCCATCTGGGAGAACCTCTAGTTTTGGATATCGCACTGCTTACATTCATAAGTCTTTCATACACTGTTCTTTATCAAAACTTTCAGCACCTTTTCTTGATTTCTTTTAGTGAGTTCATATCAGGTTGGTAATCTTGTGATTCTTGATACAATGACTGGTTGTTCTGGCCTCTGTTTCTTTCTTGGAATCTTCATGTTCTTCCCCATGTTTCTCTTTAGCTCTTTGGTCCATGGAGTTTCTTATAGATTATGTTCCCTAAAGATTCCACTTCATAGGATCACGGATGTGGATGGACAAGTAGGGATACTTTAAGGCTTCTCTTCGAAGAATACTTCTTCTAAGGTCGAACTGAACACGTACTGCTTTTCATGGTTGCTACCATGGATATATACTTCATCATCTTCAATGGATCATAGGATTATCTCCCTCCTAATCCTTGCTTTATGCATGTTCTTATTTTGACAATATATAATTGACTCGCTCCATCTAGGAGAGTCCATGCTTCTGTCTGCATCCTTATTGCCTTCTGCAAAGTGTTTACAAATCTTTTTCCAATTTCCTCTTGATTGCTGACTTCTTTCTGTCTTTACTTCTTTTAGGTTTCCTTCTGATTTCGACTTATCTTGGAGCTTGTCTTATAGTCATAGTGATAGTAGTCCTTATCTTGTTTTTCTTCCACAAGTCTAGTTTCTCTTTGAACATATTATCTTCTAAGAAATAGATATGCAAGATATGTACCGAAAACATGGTATGTACAAGAACTATGAGGAGTATTGTTACCTTGTCTTAGAAGAAGAAGTTTGTTTTGTCCTACTTGGATTTCTTTGAGGGTTCCATTTCTTCGGCAATTGATGCTTCGTGTGTTTCCTTCCTTTTCTTTAACCCGGGACAATGATTCTTGTAGTGACCATACTTTTGACAATTGAAGCATTGTATCCTTGACATATCTTTCTCTTGATTTGTTTTCTTCCTGGAGCCAAAATTCCTTTTGTTCCTGAAATCCTTGAACCTTGCTATCAAGGCTTGATCATTGTACTTCTTTTGGGGTTTCTCTTTTTCATTGATCATTGATTCTTCTTGAGCACAACAAGTCCAAAGTTCTTCAGATGTAGGATACTCCTTCCTTGTGTTCATGCTTGCGGAAAATGCATCCCACGTCTTGGGAAGACCATTGAGTACTATGCTTACCAATTACTTCTCTGAAATGATCTCTTCAATAGATTTTAGTTGATATTTTAACTGATATATTCTCACAAAGTATGATGTTATGCTGTCATCATCATTCATCTTCATGTCACAGAGCTTATTCTTCAGACTCATTACTTGTCCAATGTTTCTGACTAAGAAGAGGTTTGTTAGGGTGTCATACATCTTCTTCGATGAGTCAATATGGGAGATGTAGGGTATCAAGTGGTATTTGATAGAGTCCACTATGATACTCATGGCATTGATGTCACCCTCTTTGAACTTCTCCATAACTGCAACGTTCTGCGGTTCCTTCTCTTTTCCTTCTTCAAACTCTGGTTCCACGATCTTTCCTTTCACGATATCCAACACTTTATTCTTGGCAAGGATGAGGTCAATCCTTGTCTTCCACGCTCTGAAGTTAGAAGCTCCATCTAACTTATTTTCTGACTTCATAGAGTAATTCATGGCTGCTTTGACTTGGTCAACCCTAGATTTGACCAAAAACTCAAACTTGACGTCTTAGCTTGCTGAGAGTACCAAGAGATGCGCCAGGTTAGGGCACACTGGTCTATCCAAAAATTAGGTCAATCCCTTCACTTAAGGTGCCTCAACGAGAGGGTTAGGGTTTCTACAACTGCACCTGCTAGTAACCCTAGCGACAGTGCTTTGGTGACTGCTCCTGCTAGAAACCCTAGCGACAATTCTTCAACGAGATCAATATCCTTATGGCTATGCTCCCTTCCAGTGGTTAGACTGAATGAAGGAGGTGTGGGCCCATAACCTGTTAGAATATGATGGATGTGCTCATTTTTCCATAGACAATATCACTATGGTCACCCAACCATAGGCTGAAGCCACCCTCCGAGCACCTTAATCTTGACAGAGAATCATTCCGGAAGAAAACCCTAGGCTAGATAGCCAAACAAATGGTGGAGCACATTTCTCCAAGGATAGCGCACCAAACAAGAGCTGATCAGATAGTCCAAACCATAACCAAGAGATAGTCCAAGACAAAATGTAATATGCTAGCTGCAGCAGCTGCAATGACAACTCTCCTCCAAACTTGCGCACAAAATTGGCTAACTGCAGTGCGCACAAGTGAGCTCTGCAGTTCTAAGAATCCCTGCCAGAATGAAGACCGGCTTCCTGTATTTATACTGATTACGGCTAACTACCTGGGCCGACTTCTCATTCTGGGTACCTATTTACTCAGTATATATTATTTCTTCTGGCCGACTTCTTCTCTTGGAGGCTAATAACCAAATACAAATTATCCTCTTGAGCCGACTTGTCTTCTAGGTTTATTATCCAACTCATTAGGGTTTCTTCTTGCTTCCTGGAATATTATATTCTCGTCAGGTTTACACGTGGAGGTAAATACTTCCCGCAACTACCACAATATCAACAAAATTTTTCATGAAGATCAAGTTGTTTCTTTTAAGTATTCAGCTTCCAAAGAACTAATGTACACATCAACATATGATAGCTATGAAAATGATGTTTGTCATGAATAAATAGTTGCAGAAGAAGATTTTCCTCAGCTCTTTCAAGAGGTTTCCTACGATTTGTTTTCACCTGTGACTGAAGAGAAGGATGATAAATAGGTCCCTCAACTTGTGTGTGTTCAAAGTTTACCTGTTTATGATAAATTTGAAAATATACTTACTTCTGTAAAAGATCATGAAGACAAGCTTCATTTTCAACCTTCACTTGAAATATTTTACAACGGTGGAAATATTGCAACAATCTTTTGTTTTTCAGAATTGGAGAGATCATAATGTTATTCACATAGCAGATTCAGTACAGTGCAAACCTTGTCCTTTGGATCAACCCAATTTTTTTTGTCATGAGTTTCATGATCCAATAGCCGATTGGATGGAGTCTCTATTTTCAAAATATTCACACACTGATAGTTTGGGCATGGTGTTTCTTTGCTGCTATGAGTATGAGTTGTCTAATAATTTTTTGTTGCATACATTAAATTCTTTTTATGTTTTTTCAGACAACTGCAAGCATAAAGCCATGCCAATAAATCAATTCCTTTATTGGCTATTTTGGAAATTTGTATATGCATGAGCAAATTGGTTTTTCAGTTGGTTAGTATAGGAATTGTAAATAAATAAGCTTAATGTTTCAAAGATTTCCTTCAGTTTACACAATGTGATCATATTATAGTTTGAGGTTTTTTTTTTTTCAGTGTGTGAATGCTTTAATTTTCAATAAAGAGCAAAAGTATAATTTAGGTCGAAACAATTCACAGTTTGCAGCTCAAGTCGACTGTAGCGCATGATGGACAACTACAAGTTTCATATTTTCAAAATGGATAAGGCACTAGAACAACATGTTCTTGGCAGCTCACAGGGAGCATGACATTCCCCAGTAGGAGCCAATGTTAGCACCATTATTGTTTTTAGCGCCCGACCATCATCAAACATCTCCAAGGGTCGGTTTCAAAAGGAATCTTTATCATTTCTTATCTTCATTTCCATTTTCAACTGTGCTCTGAAAACTTAACTGTGATATGCAAACTTAACTATGCATTACAAACTTAACTGTGCACTACAAACTTAAATATGCGTGGAAAACTTCACTGTGCACTGCGAACTAAATTGGAACAATTTACAACTAATTAGTACACAACATAATCATATTTTCATTGTAAATTTTAAATACCGATATGGGTTCTTCTAATTTTTTCTTTGGATATGAATCATAATATCATTTAATTTATGACCAAAAATCAGCTCGACCCATTTATTCAATTTTGATAAAAATTGAAATCATCACCTACATGAAAGTGTGCAGCGAATCCTGAAATTGCGCTGCAAACTCTAACAGTCTGATAAATCCGAGATATAGGAGGGATGCCACCTTTCTGAGGAGGTTTGAATGGGTTCTCAGAGATCAGTTATACACCAAGGGACACTTGTACCTAAGATTCATCTCCACTAAATCTCCATGCAATGAGCTAGCTGCAGTTGCATTTATTCTAAAAGATAGTTTCCAGGAATCAAGGAATTAGTCGGATTTTTTGCTAGCCACATATCTCTAAGGCACAAAATCCAATGCATAGAGTAGGTTGCGATCTCCTAGATATATTCTTGATGTAATTTTCTATTTAAGGAGTGATAGGAATCCAAAAATGAGGGGGCTTGAGCTTGAGAGAGATGGAGGGGCAGTTTAGCTGTGTATGCTGATTTGTAAGCCTATTGGGCATATTAGAATGTAACATTTCTTCCATTAGAGATTCATGAGAGTTGCTACTATGAGATTGTGTTTTCTCTGTTTTACATTTTACATTTCAACCTTGCTTGAATGAATTTAATACATTGAGGATCAATGGCTATTAATGGGTAGGAGATTCATGAGCTGCAAAGGATTTGCAGTGATTGACTTCTTTCATGATTTTTGTTCAAGTATTCTTTTTATTCATTTTGAAAAGAGGATCATTGCTTGGCGAATATTTTTGCTTAGTGTTATCTACTTCATTGTTCTATTCATCATTATATATTGATTTTGTCTAGTAGGCAACTTGATTTCCTTTGATCTACAAAATTTTATGACTCCATGCCCAATGGAATGTCTCTGCAGACAATCTGTTGCTCTCTTTCTTGTTCTTTCTTGCTAATCCACCAACCATAAAATTTATTTAATTATTCAAATTTCGATGGGTATTAGGCTTACACCTACATCAGTCTAGGCATGACTTTTAGTGCTAACAGTGACCTTAGTTGCCATAATATTTAGGGTTTTTACACAAGGTGACGACGAATGAGAGTCTTTTTGTACCTAGTTCAGACGTTGGTCAAAATCACTTGGGCTCCTTGGATGGAAAACCACAGATAGATCATTGGGGATCTTTCACCAATGTGTATGTCTTTTAAGCAGGCCGCCAACGTAATTGATCCACCCGCTCACCCTATCCCTTTCTCACATGTTCCCGCGATGTTGGATTTCATCACCAACTAGTGAGAACATTGTGACAAGTTTTGGTTTGTTTGCTTGATTCCTAGATTTCTTAGCACGTGATGTTTATTTCCTTTAGTTGGCTTTAGGAGTGTCACTATCATAATTTAATCTTGGTTGACCAAGACTTGCATAGGTCTCAAAGGATGCAAGGTTTTCGTCCTTTACATTATGAACCATTTCCTCCTAACTCACCCGAAGACCATCCTCGAGAAGAACTCCACGAGGAAAACCACTCTGAATTTGGAAGTATTATTACTCCTTTAATCGAACGCCCAGAGGGAACCGATTTTCAGGAGGGCTTTGTCCCTCTTGTCAATCCACCCTTGACCGACCCTCTTGGCCCCATCCTTATATGGGTAAAATATTCTGGAGAACCTGAAACTGATACCGATTACCCTCACTTGCCACTTGTATCGTGTGAATACATCATGAACATGGAATCCCAACAACCCCACCAAAAAAAAGATTTCACCACACTGCCACGGGTTTCTGGCCCATCTAATCCTATCCAGACTCCTGAACAACCCTTTGGCCATGACATTTTCAATCGATTAGATACAACTATTGACTCATATTTTAAACTCTTACATCGAGATCCTTCACATGCCTCTTCACACACTCGTCATCCCCCCACATCTGACATATCCCATATGTTTCAAACTTATTTCCCTCATCCCTTTCCTATCCACTCTAAATTACAAAAGGATCGAATGAACGTGATACCGACCCAAGAATCAACATTGACATCCATATCACAAGTTGTCCCAACCATATTAGCGCCACCCTCAAGAACACAAGCTTCTACACCCCCCACTGGGGGGAAACCTCTATTTACCCCACTATTCTTAGGACGTGATCCCAACCTTTTGGGATAACACCCTTCAAAAAAGGATTTCCTCCCCAGGGGATTCAACTAATGGGTTTAGGATAACAAAAATAGATGAGCCAACCTTTCATTGGGGGACAACCCCTGTACTAAGGGAAAATATCCGGTCAACATATAGTCAAGGGGAAACCCTCAACCTCCAGATAATTTTCAACGGGGGCATACCCTCCCATCAGGAGCCAACATTTATTCGACTGGGGGAAACCACCCACTGGGGGGAAAACCCCAACCATATGGACATACTTTCTTTGAGGGAAACAATCAACCGGGGGGCAACCCCCAACTATCAGACAACAACCAGCATGGGGCCAAACTATTCCTTCTACCACTAGCCTACTATCAGACCACCCTTACCTAGGAATATAAAATACTGTATGGAACCAACATAATCAACCCGTGAACCCTACAATTCTGACCCAACCAGGAGGAGGACCACCCTATGGAGGAGGACCCCTTGGGGGACCACCTTATGGTGGCAGACCTCCTGGAGGAGGAACCCCTAGGGGACCACCCTATAGTGGCAAACCTCCTGGAGGAGGACCCCTTGGGGGAACACCCTATTGAGGCAGAACTCCTAGAGGAGGACCCCCTAGAGTACTACCCTATGGAGGCAGACCACCCTATGGTGGAGGACCCCCTCAAGTCCCCCATGGAGGACCACCCTATTGTAGCATACCTCTTTTAGGACCCCCTCATGGAGGAGAACCCCCTGGAGGAACACCCTATGGTGTCAGACCTCTTGGGGCACCACCCTATGGTGGAAGACCTTCTGGAGGACCCCCCTATGACAAAGGACCCCCTGGGGGACCACCTTATGGTGGAAGACCTCCTGGAGGAACACCCTATGGAGGAAGACCTCCAAAACAACCACATCATGGAGGAGGACCATATTACCAACCTCCATAGGTCAAAAAACAACTCATTTTCTTGGGCACTTTAGATTTTTCCAGATCTTTCGCGGTTGACTAATGACCCCATATGCCATTCCCTCTTTTGGCCCCCCATTCCTAAAAAAATTCCATCAGACATTCTAAAATTTGACAAAAAAATAGGAGAAGATCCAAATAATCATGTGAAGACTTTCCATCTATGGTGCTCTTCAAATTCCTTGATGGAAAACTCTGTTCGATTATGAATTTTCTAGCGAACCCTTACAGGATCACCAACTAAATGGTATATAGAATTGCTGCACAACTCCTTTGATGACTTTAATTCCCTTACCATGGCATTTTTAACACAATTTCAATTACCTATCTAATATGAGACCGGTATTGAGCTCTTAACCTCATTACGCCAATCAACTTCCACCCATATTTCATATCACATTCATGAGTGGAGGTGTGGACACCAATTAATCAAAGACACAATATCAGATCAATTATTAGCTGATTGGTTCACAAAGTCCATTTTCCACCTATAGCTCAAGATGTCTTCATGGGAGGCGCCGTTACCAAGGAACAAGGCACCAATCAAGCCCAATATTTATATTTGGTATACTCTCAATATAGCACGTTATACGAATTGATTCCTAATGCTCCTTGACCATTGAATGATCAAACCAAACCTACACCTAGACCCCATGTTGATGGTATGATCGGTCCTATTTCCATAGATACAACCGATCAGATGACTGGGAAACATAGCGAATCGAATAAAGCTACCAATTCTAGCTCATCTTTCCATACCAGCACTCCAAGTAAGCCCGCTGTTATCACTGAAATTTCGTCCGCACACGGCAACAAGAACTCCGCATTGTCAAAACAGAACTGGAGTCATTCATGGCACAAGATTAGTTCCACAGCATTGCAAAAGGGTCAAAAACTATACAAATGACCAAATTTTTTTTGAAAGGCGCTTTACATCATCTTGGTGCGCGCGCTCATGCGCATAACAAAACCATACAAAGCGCGCATAGGTGCAAAAGGCACAGCTATTGGGCGAAAAACCCGCGCGCCTGCTAAACGACGCATTTATTGAAATTGATCGGCCTCCCAACCACTAAGGGATCGGCTCCCAAGTCGATTTGACACCAAATCCGAGCTCAATCCTCATGGTGGGCTGGTTAAAGACCTAATTGTGCCCTAAAGAGCCCCTTTTCACATTCAAAAGAGGTTGCATAATAACCCAATGCTTAGCTATAAAAATCCATGAATGACCACCATTTTCTCAAGGAATTCTTCATACTGTTATGCTGCTGAGATTGCTAAGGACTCATTCTTTGGCAATAAACATTACAAGCTGCATTTCATAGAGCTATTCACCCCTCTCTTGAGTGAATAAGCTTGGATTTCTTTCAACCACATTTTCATCTTTTCATTGTAAGGAGAGAAATCAGTGAGGGCCTCAAGAGCCTTCCATTGGAGAAATAAGGGACCCAAGTCCCCTTTCTTCTTTGTGTCTTTGGATTTCATCAATCAGATCAGCTTATACATTGGTGATATTGGTCCATTTACATTTGTTTTTCATTTTTTCATATGCTCATAGTTTTTATTAGTTTTAGTTTAATTCTTGTTAATAGCTTTGTTGTTTTTCTTTCTAACCTTTTACCTTACAACTGTCATGCCTAGCAGAGCCCAACTGGGCATGTAAGCACTCTTAATTTGCTCACCTAGTGACGAATTGGGTGCAAACAGATTGGCGACTCCACTGGGGAGTTGGTATCAATTCCTCCCTCATTTGGGCTTCATTTGCTTTCCTTTTGATTTCATTAACTTGCAGGTTCACAAACTGGCCTCTCCCGACCTGCTTACCAGTCAATTCACCAGAAATTGGAGAGAAATCCATCCGGATTTTTCTTCTCAAACTTTTTGACACAGGCGCGCGGGTATTTTACCCCACAGGCGCGCGTCGGGCACGCAGGCGCCATATGCGCCTCTGTCTACACAAGAGGCCGCACATTTGGACTAAAATTTGACATTGTAAGCTCTTGGATGTGGGGAAAAAGCATTTTCCTTGGTAAGAATGATGATATGCATACTCTAAATACTGCACCACTTAGACCCCTCAACTTATAAAGGGGATAATCAAAAAAACATAGGCACTTAGGTGGATAAAATTCATTTTCCCTATTTAGCTTTTTGCCACATGGATGGCTTGCTTTGGTTTATAAATCTAAGTTGAACATCAATTCTAATCACATCTAAACTCACATTTGGGACTTGAAATTGAAGTAACAATCTTGAGTATGCTCTTCTCTCACGCCATTAGCGATCTTGAGAACCAGAAAGGGTTTGCGAAAACGATCTCATCTCCCTTAACAAAAATTTCAAAAAACTTTTAGGAGAGGACAAAGGCTCTTTTTGAGACCCCTCTTAGTTTCATTTGTCAAGCATCTCTTAACTTTGTAAGGGCCCATACATGCCCACATGTCACAAAGCTAGAGTAGTGTTTGATTTTCTTCTTTCTTAGATAAAAAAACTAGGAGAGTTTAAAAGTTTGTAACGGGCCCACACATGCCCATATGTTCAATCTAGGCTAGTTTCATGATTTTCTAGATTAACTCACACATAGGGAGTTAAAGGATAGTAACGGACCACAATGTCCACATGCTAGTTTCCTAGGGCTTTTTAAATTCCGCAAGGTTGTACCAATGGCATCTAGCTTATTTAGGTAATCAAACTCTTGTAAAGGACCAAGCGATGTCCACATGTTGCAAGGTGACATCTAAATAACTAAAATTTGGTACACTTTCACTCACACACAAAAGCCACTTTTTCACTCACATAGCCTCATCTCGAAACGTGGTGGTCTAAGTAGGTCTCCTTAGAAGGGATTCTGAAAACACCCCGTCTTTTCTTGATTGGACTATCCACTCCCACTTTTAATCAAACGAGGTTGGTTTACACCCCCAGGCTCACAAAACAACTTCATCTAAAATCTTTCTAACAACTCACTAAGTTGTCCTCCACAGGAGGCGCCAAAAGAAAATTTTAGTCTAGGTAGGATTTCAGGGGTAGGCATCCAAATAACCCCCCGTTATCTGGTTCTCACAATTTCAAACATAGAATTTGACAAATAGGGAGCTTCAAATCCTCCAAGTCCAGCGTTCCAATCACCATAAGGCAGGGAGATACCCATGAAGGGTCGAAGGCCGAGGTCCGGTTGTTCTGTGCGTCCCCCCTTGAGGCACCCACCTCTTGGACGGGATCCAGCCCGTGACCCATTT
>ML834464.1:19250-47896 GCA_009831015.1 Picea engelmannii | reverse complement strand
TTCGGACACAACTACATGTACGCTATGAAGGCGGTCGCCTCTTCTGTGTTTCGTACGATGATGTTCCCCCATAATGGGAAGATTGTCACCATCGACCAACTTACACATTACGAGCCTAACCATTCTGCCAACATCGGTAACATAATCCCCCTTGTTCATGTTAGCCCAACCGATTTTCCAGTTGCTAACAATGGCCCTTGATTATTCCAAGACCCACCCATGATGGGCACTTGTCAGGGAACACCACCATTATTAAACCCATCTTTTTCAGCACAAGTGTGTGTAGTTTCCTCTAAAAGAACTGACATGGAGGATGCTCTTCCTCCTCATGAGGCTTCAGTCATTCCTGACATCCCAATAGTCATAGAACCACTCCCGCTGGAGCCTCCTGCGCCATCATCGACCCCAACAGTCCACGAATCCACATCCCCTCAAGGGCATAGTCCCATTTGGGAAACCGTCCCCCAACCCCTCACTCAAATTCCCTTCGTTTACCCTCCACCCGGTATCGAATCTTTCCAAGTAGCCACAATGCTTACTCTCCCTAATATAGTGTTGGCACTTCCAATTTGGTATTTACATCCACCAGCAATGGTTCCTCAAACATCCCTTCCCCAAATGGAAGGAATCCCAATGACGATTCCCATACTTACTCCCACCATACCCTCTACACCCCCAATCACTAACCCCCCTGCCACAGCTGGGGGCAGGAGAAAGAAGAAAGAGCCCACGGCTCCACTTCCTCTACACATCCCACCACCTTGTTCACTATGTGAGAAAGACGGACACCCAACCCACAGATGCCCATCTGTACCTGAGTTACGGAACCTCATTCCACTCAATCCAACACCATCACCACTCGCCACTCTAGCAAGTACTACCGCTACCGCTCCTAACTCAAGTAGCAAAGGGCCGCGAACCAAATTCGCTTGCGCCATATGTTCCGGTTATGGCCATTACACACACCATTTCCCATCTATCCCATACATCCGCCACACATTAGCCGTGGCACGCCACACATCCCTTCCTGAGTTTCCTCCGACACTCCATATCAATGCTCCTGCGAATGTGATTTATTATACTTCTTCATCAATCCTCGAGCAAATGGGAAGTACATGTCCTCCCCCCAAACTACCGCCCGATCGCCCATAGTATCGGTGCACATGGGATGGCATTATGGACCCACTATCCATATCTAAGCCCTTTTCCCCACTTTCATTTTCTTTTTTTTGCACCGGAGCCCATAAGATCCATTTTTCAAACCGTCTTCAGCCACAGGATCAACGTCCCGTCACCTACATTTCAGCAGTCCCTGGGTCACTTTTTCATCATGAGCCCCCAGGGCGCCCTTTTTTCATATCATGGTCAGGTACGCACGCGCATAGTCACATTTGTCAAATACAAGCTCATATCTTTGATACTCTTCAGATATTGTTCACTTTGGGTATTTGGTTGTTCTGTGTGCAGGTACTTGGTCATCAGTCACCGACATCATCCCTTCAGGTATATATATTCAGCACTGGCATGTAGTCTCTCCCGCTGTATTGCATTTTACATTTCCAGTCATACCCTCTGATGTTGGCCTCTAGGATACCCATTCCCGGCTCTGCAGTACTCACACCTCCAGTTGCATCTTCAGTACTATCACCCGGTCACATCCTCACCCACATGAGTTGTCCCACTCATAGCACCTCTTTGCACTTTTTGACACTCATGCTGTTCCTCATTACCCTTTAGGGATGGGAGTCCCGGTAGTCTTTTATCATGATGCGAATTAACCACATACTTCTTCTCCTCATTTTTCTAGCTTCCCATATGGACTCCCAGCACATCGCTTTATGGTTACGTTCTGTTTTACCTGCACCTCCGCAGGATTATGAACCCACCATTTCATCCACCATCAGTTTGCCCATCTGCGAACATATCTTCATTTCACCTACCGCATACAAAAATTCACCAAAGGGGCCCCCACCCTTCATCAATTTTCCCAGAAATTTCTATCCTCCCTGGGGCACTCATTTCACACTGGGGCACCCGTTTCTGTATTTTGTACATCTTTCCCACATTTATTCATTATTTATGGTACAAACGTCTCTATATCCGGTTATTTACTTTTGTCATCCCCATTGGCGACCTGCTTTCCTTTTGGCCACACGCAACCCATGTCACCCTTGGTTGGAGAATTACTTCTCATTTACCCCGTCGACATCGTCTCTATCTTCAGATTACTACCCAGGTCACTTACCATTTATCCTATGAATTTGTTCACCTTGTCCCGCCTCTGGCACAACTTATCCTCGGTCTTGGCATCCCCCTGACACTCGACCTTGTCACACGGTTGCGACCACTATTTCTCTCATTCATTCCCCAGCCAAGGGCAGTCTTAAGTCTTCACACTTCTTGACTTCGTCCATGTACCTCTGCCACTTCCTCACCACAGTAGATTCCATGAAGCCCTTTGCTTCTGGGAGTCGCGTCCCCCTTTTGTCGACACCAGCACACTTTTCCAAAAGGGCGACAGTATCTTGATTCTCATTTCCCATTCAATGAGAAATCTCGGACGTCACAGGGAGAACCACCATTGCTCCCTGATGTCGTTGACCCCCATAACATTCGACGCCAACATTTTCTCATGTTGCGGTGGGTCTTACTTTGCGACTATTGCAGTTTTTATTATCAGTTTCCGAAGACCTCTGAACTCGGTCGGGCCACCAATGCCCACCTCACCATCGTTGTTTCCTTCTGCGACCATTACCACTGGGTCATAGTATGTTCCTTTGCAGAATTGTCTTCTGCCTTTCTCCTTCCGCCCCTGAGGGCGTTGCAGTTGTCTACATCAACACTTCTGACATTTTTTCTTCAGAGTTACATCACACGAGCATGGGGCATGCCTGCCTCGTCTGTACACACTTGTATATTGATACGCACCTTCCGGATGGTCAGGTTCTACCGGTTCCTTTCTTCTCCAAAGGCTTTCTCTACACAGTCCCACTCTTGCTCTCCCTTACAAACACCATTCTCAGTAAAAGAAACATTGATAGATTTCGGCTATATGTTTTGCTCCTAACCTCATCCATCAGGGGGCATCTGTTATCACTGAAATTTCGTCCGCACACGGCAACAAGAACTCCGCATTGTCAAAACAGAACTGGAGTCATTCATGGCACAGGATTAGTTCCACAGCATTGCAAAAGGGTTAAAAACTATACAAATGACCAAATTTTTTTTGAAAGGCACTTTACATCATCTGGGTGCGCGCGCTCATGCGCGTAACAGAACCATACAAAGTGCGCATAGGTGCAAAAGGTGCGACTGTTGGGCGAAAAACCCACGCGCCTGCTAAACGACGTATTTATTGAAATTGGTCAGCCTCCCAACCACTAAGGGATCGGCTCCCAAGTCGATTTGACACCAAATCCGAGCTCAATCCTCATGGTGGGCTGGTCAAAGACCTAATTGTGCCCTAAAGAGCCCCTTTTCACATTCAAAAGAGGTTGCATAATAACCCAATGCTTAGCTATAAAAATCCATGAATGACCACCATTTTCTCAAGGAATTCTTCATACTGTTATGCTGCTGAGATTGCTAAGGACTCATTCTTTGGCAATAAACATTACAAGCTGCATTTCATAGAGCTATTCACCCCTCTCTTGAGTGAATAAGCTTGGAGTTCTTTCAACCACATTTTCATCTTTTCATTGTAAGGAGAGCAATCAGTGAGGGCCTCAAGAGCCTTCCATTGGAGAAAGAAGGGACCCAAGTCCCCTTTCTTCTTTGTGTCTTTGGATTTCATCAATCAAATCAACTTATACATTGGTGATATTGGTCCATTTACATTTGTTTTTCATTTTTTCATATGCTCATAGTTTTTATTAGTTTTAGTTTAATTCTTGTTAATATCTTTGTTGTTTTTCTTTCTAACCTTTTACCTTACAACTGTCATGCCTAGCAGAGCCCAACTGGGCATGTAAGCACTCTTAATTTGCTCACCTAGTGATGAATTGGGTGCAAACACCCGCTATCCAAAATTTTGAGGTTAATACGGTGCAATCGACCACGCCAAAAAACTCACAACAATACAGAGGAAAAAATAAGGGTGATAATAATAAGAAAAATAAAAACTCTTCTGAGTAGATGGGCTCTAAAACCAAAGAAAACAACACTGAGGGAAAGAGAAAGTGAAAGGATAAATATCCCTGCATGATTTTTAAAAAAGATCATTTCACTAAATATTGTCCTCATCTCACTGAAATTCATCAATATCTCGAGTGAGGAACATCCCCTTCTACACCTGTAGTTTTAACAAATCCTTTCCCCCCCCAACAACAAAAAATTCTCACGCAAACACAAGCACCCTCACTAGGGGCAACCCCGATTCCTCATCAATAAATATATTGATCGTTAAATATGCAACCATATCTACTAGATCCAAGAATTATGATTCTCCAGAAAATGATTCTTTACCCAAGGATCCCCCCTCAACTATCCCACCCAGTGTCCCTCTCACGCTAGAGAAACCATCTCTAGAACCTGCCATACACCCTCCAAAGGGAGTACTTTTTCGAACTACACATAATCCCAACTCTCGGGCAACCAAATACTATAGTATAGTAGAAGATCTTGCCCAAGCCCTGTGTGCCATGTCGGTGCTCAAAGTACTGCAATCTTTTCCTATGCAGTGTAAATCATTATTATAAGCCATGAATTACAATGAATCCCGCCTATCACATCAATTGACATTACAGATCACTATTTGATCTCTCAATAAAAATGTTTTTCAAGCAATGCTCGATGAAGTTGCCGTAACATTCATCATGTCCATGACACGTTGGAAATCTCTTGGTTCTCCCCAACTTACCACATATGAAACCATCCTTAAAGATTTTGACAGACATGTTTTCAAATCCCACAGAATTCTCCCCTCATTACCAGTTGAACTTGTGGGAAAAACTGTTTCAGTATAAGTCGAGGTGATCGATGCCACACTCGACTATAATTTTCTTTTAGGTTTCACCTGGTTTTACACCATGAAGGTTGTTGCATCTAGCGTTTTTCGGCTTTTCAAATTTCCCCACCAAGGAAATATCATCACTATCGACCAACTAGACTTTTGTACACCAGGCGTTCCTATCAATCCTAATACAAATGTCCCTTTTGTAGGAGAGTCTTCTTCGGGATGCTAAATCATTGAGGTAGGCCTTTATCCCTCTTTAATGGGGACATTTCCCCTTCCCCCACCAAAAATATCCCAACAGTCTCCATTAATATGATCTTCATGGTTATCGGTAAACCCATCGGTTACAATGACCCCTGGGTAATCCCTTACCCATCAAACATAGAATATTATGGAGACACCATGCCACTATCACCGATGGAGTTGGCATATTCAGTGATACAATACATAGGAGAATATCCCGATTCTCATTCTAGTCTCCTATTGGATGAGGAACTAGATCAACTTTCCTCTCCCTATTGGGTTAACCACACTTCAATGTCACATGACTTTCTCAACATCATCCTCCCTTCAGATGAAGCCATTATGGAAGTTATGATTTTGCAAGAAAAACCTTGGGAAGAATATCACCATCGATCCTCCTTCCTTTCCTTTGGAGAGAAGAAAGAAACCCAAATACAAACCCTCGTTTTGACTGATATCCAAGATCCATCCCTCTTAATCATATCCTATTCTGTCTAAAGGAAATTTGGGAAACATTTCCAAAACCATTTTGATCGATATTTCAGTTAAACCCGAGGTCGCGGAAAACATCCAAATAGGCGCAGATTGTTCCCCTAAAGAAATTGAATCTTATACTTCCCTATTCAAAGAATTCCACGACATTTTCACCTTATCTTATGAAGAGATGCCAAGAATTGAGCCACAAATTTTTGTCCATGAAATTAAAACTTACCCTGTAGCTTGTCTAGTTCGACAACGGCTCTGCCCGGTTCATCCAAGGAAAGATGGAACAATTAAGGTAGAAGTTCAAAAATTATTGAATGCTGGTTTTATTTATCCCGTGCCCCTAACTGAATGGATATCCAACATCATACCATTTAACAAAAAGCAGGGCACCATCCGAGTATGTGTTGATTATAGGGACCTCAACAAGGCATGTCCTAAAGACAATTCCCCTACCCCTTTCATCGATCAAATTATTGATGATTGTACCGAATGTGAAGTATTCTCATTTGTCAATGGCTTCTCCAACTATAATCCAATCAAAATTAATCCATAGGACCAACACAAAACTGCCTTTATCTTCCCATGGGGAACTTTCACATATCAAAAGTTATCGTTTGGTCTTAAATATGTTGGTGCAACATTCCAACGGGCCATGTATTATGACTTCCGTGACATCAAACATATCATCCAACCTTACCTAGATGATATTCTTTCCCGCTCTCCCAAGAGATCTGATCACATATATCACCTATGCAAAATCTTCATACGCTATCGATATTACAACATTCGCTTGAATCCACACAAATGCATTTTTGTCATGGAGTCCAGTCGTTTACTTGGATTCATTGTATCCAGGTTTAGGATCATATTTGATCCCCTTAAAGTTGAGGCAATCATCAACTTGCCTCCTCCCACCTCTGTAATCCAACTTCAAAGTTTGCAAGGGAAATCAAGCTTTCTTAGACTTTTCGTCGCCAATAATGACGAAATCACCAAAGGTTTCATACGATTATTGAAAAAGGGTGTACCTTTTATCTGGGATGAATAGGACCAACAATCTTTTGATCATTTGAATTAGGTTCTTACATCCACACCGTTACTCAAACCCACAAATTACAACAAATATTTCATTCTATACCTGGCAACTTCTGGTACCACCATTGGAATGGTATTAGTCCAGACTGATGATCAAAATAACAAACATGTTATTTATTATCTCAGTAAGGGCTTAGTTGGTGCTGAACTTCGATATCCCTATGTTGAGAAGTTGGCGCTGGAAGATGTTTACGTTGTCCAACGATTCTAACATTATATTCTTCTCTGAACCACCACTGTTGTATCCGACATGAACCCAATACAATATATTTTGTCGTCCTAGATATTGGGGGGTAGATACTCTAAATGGATCATCCTACTACAAGAATTTGACCTTGAATTCTCCACCCCTAAATCTAAAAAATCCTTTATCTTCACGGAATTAATAACCAATGTTACCCGAGCCTTGTATGGAGACATATTTATTTATCTCCAAACCCAACGCTTTTGACCCAATTTGTCTAAGGACAATCGTCGTCGCATACACCATCAATCCTTAAACTATCTCATCATCGGTGATACCCTTTACCGTCGTGGAGTAGATATGGTATTATGTCGGTGTGTCAATCATTCTGAATTCGAATGAACCGTTAATTATTGCCGCTCGGGAGCATGTGGTGGCCATTTTTTTCGGTTAGCCACAGCCCAAAATATCTTATGCGCAGGCTATTTTTGGCCCACAATTTTTAAATATTGTAGAAATATGGTACAAAATTTCCACCCCTGTCACATATTTTCCAAAAAAATGCATGCTCATCCCATTCCTCTACATTCCATTGTCTTAGTTGTCCCATTCGCTAACTGGGGCAGTGATTTCACTACATGTAAACCCCTTTCTTCTGCTGGTCATAATTACATTATTATGGGCATTGATTATTTCACAAAGTGGGAGGAAGCCATGCCTACCTTTTATAATGATGTCAAGACTGTCATATTGTTCATATTCAATCATATCATGGCACGTTTCAATGTGCCTAAATTCATTGTGACCAACCATGTATCACATTTATGCAATAACGTGATGACAAAATTATCTACTTTGTTTCATTTTGACCAAGAACACTCATCTCCCTATTATCCTCAAAAAAATGGTCAAGTCGAGTCCATCAATAAGGTACTCAAAACAATGCTCCAAAGAATGATAGGAAAATATAAAACCAATTGGAATTTAATGATATTCCCTAACTTGTGGGCATATCGGACCTCTGTCAAAACTACCACCAACTTCATACCATTCCAACTCATTTATGTCTTAGAGGAATTTTTTCCCATCAAATGTGAAATCCCTTCCCTCAAGCTAGTTGTTGAAATCTTGACTGACAATTATACCAAATAAGAACATCTCCTATGTTTATCCCACCTCAATGAGTGATGTTGCAGATCCATCATGGCCAATGAGTCTTGCCAAAAGCGCGTCAAACACCAATATGATAAAAAAATATGCCCTCAAACCTTCTTGAAAGGCGATTTAGTTTTGGTCTACAACCAAGATCGTGACAAGTTAGGTGTGAGAAAGTTAGAACCCTTATGGAATGGCCCCTATATAATTAAACAAGTTCTTAAAACAAGATCCTATGAGCTATCATATTATCAAGGAAATTTGATATCGGATCCCCGCAATGGGCTCCATTTGAAAAAGTACCATGCATAAGCCTTGCGCTATCTAGTGCTTATGTACCATATGTATTATAGTGTGCTATGGTTGATTTTTTTTTCCCTTTGTGTGACATTATTTGTCAATTTATTTATCCTTCTTAATGCTTGAGTTGTAGATGTCGTCGTTTCCCTCACCCTATTTTGGATATGCGAATGCAGATAGTCTCACCTCTTGGAATATCGCTTCCGCTTCCTCCATAATAATTTCACCCACCAATGGCGTAGTAATATCTGGGGGTATATATCTCAGCCCTGAAACAAACAAGGTTGTGGAATACAGTGTTGTCATTGAACTTCTTACTAAAGCATCCGCTTTGTGCATTCGCCACTTGATAGTGCGCTTAGATTCTAAACTCGTCATTTCACAACTCAACTTGACTTATTCTATTCGACATCCTATCATTTTTCGAAAATATTTGAGGGTACAAATCTTGGAATGATTGTTTCATTTTATCTCTTATGAACATATACCAAGACAATTCAATTCTTTCACTGACTCACTAGCAATTTTTATATTGAATTGGCATCTACTTCATTAAAAAACACCACATTCAACATTCATTGTATAAATCATTATACACATCATTCATCGCATACACATAAGCATAAATAACAAAGAAATATGTCCTTATATATATAAGGTGTGTTAAAAAATATCCAAAATTAGTATAACATAACAAAATTGGGCTATCCACCCATACATCCACAAACTAGATATGCATGAAAGTCCATCAAACTAAAAAAGCACTAATCATTACGAGGGGCCCTATAGTCATTATAGCAAATTTTAGCTCTCGCGACCTTCCGCAGAAGACGCCCAAATTGATTCCCCACACCCAATACATGCCTATGTATATGTAGAGGCATGTCATCCATATGTGGCACTGAGATCCCAATAGTCAAACGCTCGAGATTTTCCTTGATATCCTCTAACAACTCTACATCGGCTCCTCCACCAGGTTTTCCTCTGCCAACATCGAGTTTCTCTCCTCGTCTATGAAACGAGGACATGCCTACCAAACCCACTGGTGTACAATCTACAAATTAAGAACAATATGTTATATTACACACAAAAACATCTATATATAACAAAATCACAAAAAAATACATAATATTCTTAAAAAATCCCCCAAAACAATGTGAATTTATCTTTCTTACCAAGCTCATCTCTGAACCATTCCCCCCTAGGGAGAACCATATCAATATTTCCATGATAGTCGACACCATGATACAAATAATTATCCACCACCACTATATTTCGGTTCCACCATCGAAAAAATTTGGCATCAAACTGAAACTGTGCTCACCCCCCTCGAGACATGAAAGCATATCTATCCATTTCTTCATTATCGTATCCCTGACTCCAGTCTCTGGCACCAAATCCCATGGACACGATGTAGGAACCCACTCAAAGAAGAAAGATAAGAATATGGACCCATAGAATTTT
The DNA here is from genome assembly GCA_009831015.1 of Picea engelmannii. Taxonomy (NCBI): domain Eukaryota; kingdom Viridiplantae; phylum Streptophyta; class Pinopsida; order Pinales; family Pinaceae; genus Picea; species Picea engelmannii. Next base: position 38,015 of record ML834464.1, on the reverse strand, counting down.
TTTTTATGATGTCCCAACCTACACTTGGTTAATTCATCCTTCATATTTGCCAGAACTGATGCACACCAATTGTACACTGTGGGGGATAAACACATCACCGCATAATCCACCTGGCTCCTTGAAGCCAAGTGAGGCATGTTACTTTTTGTTTCTCGCGTAATGGTGAACATAATGGTGCACAAATTAAGGTCCATTACCTGACCAATCAACATCTTATTGCTTCTCTTATGCGCCTCCCCTTTTTCCACCCACCAATACTACTATAGCCCCATGTCGAGACAATCCCGTTAGGAAGTACATATCTTCCATTTATAGTGTCAATAATTGATCCCGTACAATGAAGTGTTTCCTTTCAGGTTCCCACATATTCACCAAAGTATGTAACATAGCCGGTTGGGCCTGCATGCTTTGACACAAGAAATTTTTTAACAACCCACAGTTTCACAAAGCATCAAGAGTGGGAGGATCATCCATAGAAACATTTTCAGTTAAATAATCATGCTCAAGTTCCCTCCACTCCAACATTGTGCCCACGCTTGCCAAAGACACCACAAAATCCTATTAGAACCCAATCATAAAGGCAAATTCATCAAATATTTTGCAAAAATGGCCAAAATTCCCTCGGCCGCCCCCCTATTTGGCACACAGAGAGACAATATTGATTGGTCGCCCTTAGGATATGTCTTGGTTGTGACCAGTCCCTCTATATTTCATAACACAAAGAGACCAGACAATTAAGTCATGACCGATCGCTCTCTCTTGCACAACACAAAGCGACCAAATAGTTTGGTCGCTCTTCCCAAGAGCCCTAGGGGTGACCACACACTCTTCAAAAATTCGAGGCTTGCCCCAAACACAAAATTTAATTAAATGAAAAACTAAAAAGTGGGTTTTCTAAGTTGGTATCTGATCTCTTACCTAGTATCTGAAGGATGCAATATTTGTGGCTCCAATCTTTGCAATCGCTGCTCCAAAAACCATCAAGAAAAGGGATCTTCAAATTCTCACAAGGGTAAATAGTTAAAATGAGGTAAAAACTCTCTTTTTACTCTATATAGAGCTTCATTTTCACCCTTTTCACACTAGATATAGCTCCCTTTCTTCATTTTTTTGGGGACATTTATTTTTTGGAACCACATACTAATCTATTTTTTTCAGGAACAGTACCAATATAAACTATGGAACCATTCTACGAAGTTTTCTTTTATCTCTTTCTAGACTCCTTAAATAAGAAAAGATCACTGAGTATGCTTGTCTTTTCACACTTTTTCAATGGATTTGAAAATATGTCCACCTGGTATATGTTTACTGCTTTTTCGGGCCAGACGAACTACTTACGAAAAAGGACCTCATCATGGAGAACTCTTTAAGCTCTTTTCGAACTTGTTAAAAATGAAAAGATTGTCGAGCGATCTTGTTGTCTTTCACGCTCATTAAGTCAAATTAGAAATCATGTCTGTTAAGAGATCCATTTTTCAGTCTCACCAGTCTGCTTACGAAAAAGGAACACCTTAGCTCTCTTGGTTAGGAGAGTTCTCCTAGGTATTGTTTTATATTTTTTCAGACCCAGAGAGTAATTTTACAAAAAAGTTCCTTATGGAGTTTTCTTTATGACCTTTTCAGACTCTCTAAACATGAAAATACCATCAATTTTACCTTCTTTGGACTCGTTAAACTTTACATCGAAGGACCTACACATGGGACCAAACCCATCCTTCCTCAGGTTCATTAATAATATGTCAAGGGACTCATCACCATATGAGCTATATCGAGCATTTGTTATCGTCCTCCATCTCATAAAAATAGAAAGAGGTACTCACCAATCATTGTGGGGAATTTTTAAAGGGTTTTTCCATCTTGTTATCTTCATTATTTGGCAGCTTTCACTACTTTGAGTTGCCCTTGAACAAAGCACATGTTCTATAATCACATACAACAGTCGGTTCATCCATTTACTTTCATTAACTACCATTTCCATCATTGTGTCACGTTACACTCATAGGTCCATGACCAATTATTATGGTATTCATTTAAGTTAATGTTGTCGAGTCAAGCCATTTGTCATGCATACTTGTTCAAGGGAAGTTTCCCTGTGTCAGCCACCTGCCGTCTATTTTTTCCTCTTTTTTTTAGCCATCCCTGTGTCAGTTTTGCTCCATTATTATGATATTCAAACCATCTATCCTTACATTTTTCACGTCGATTGATGGGGGATACATCAAGTCCCTCCTTCGATGGATTTCACCCTGTTGACTACAACTCATTATCCAGTATTGAAATCTAGAAACCCGTTAGTACCCTGGGACTTGTAGATATCAGTGATAGGTCTCCTTGCATTTCAATAGTGGGATCACATTATTGGCTCTTGTTGAATGAATCTATGAGTGTTCGATGTCAGCTCCTTTATTCTCACTTTGTAGATTGCACTCGGTATATTGGGTTCCATCATTATCATCGGTGGATTCCCCCTTGTATGTTAACAATATCCATTAATGACCGATAATCAGACGGTTTCTACCATGCTCGATTTCAGTTCATTGATTCACATGTCGTAGATTAATACCCTCCAGATGTAGGACGAAGACCTTGGGAAACATCATGCTCGTTTTCGATGATATTCTTTCCCAAGATGTGCTGGAGAATATTCATGAGCACTTCACAGAATGCTCAGTTCTTGATTCATCTCATTGATTTGTATGATGTGACATAGATCCACATTTGTACTTGGTCGTGGCTATGATTTCACTTATGTCTTGCATGGATATACCTTGTATGTTAACGTGGCCATGCCCTAGTAAGTCGCGTCATGCATGGATCCGCAGTGTAATTATGGCGGCTATGCTCTTGTCTCTCTTACTGAGTATGGGTATGCCTGCCTCGGGGATGTTTTTTCTATAGAACTGACAATTCTCTCTTCCAAGTTTCCTTTGCCCAAAGCTCTGTGACTTTTATTGGTAAAGCATTTCGGTCATCAGACACCTCTTGTGATATCAAACTTTAGGGGGCATCTGTTATAGAGTTATTAACCTCCTAACCATTGAGCTATCATCTCCTAGAGGTCACCTATCCAATTCAACAACTTTCACCACTTCTTCCTTGAGTTTCCATCCTAATTCCCAACTGGTCTCTCTTTTCCTTCATTAAGGGTGTGACCAAAAGGGTTGGTCTCTCTTCCTGGCCTACCAGGGAGTGATCGAGCGCTCTATTTGTGTGTTTAGGGAGCGACCAAGCCTAGAAACTCCCATTTTTGGATTTGGTTACAATGGATGAGACCTCCCCACTAATTTCTCGTTGTTTAGCCTCAAGAAGGATTCCATTATGAACTCCACGATATTATCCTAATAACCATATGGACTTATCCCTAAATCCCTATAAAAACCAAGTCATTCTCATGGGAAGAAGGAGGAAAGAGATAAAAATCTTATGCTACTACTTTGGCTACCAGATTTGGGCAAGGAACTTGGAAATAAATTGTTGCATCAACTTCTCCATTTGTAAGTTGTAATGTTGTTTCAATAATTAATAAAAGGTGTACCAACTTTTTCCGTCTATTCAATTTTCTATTTGCTTGCATATATTCATTTGTATAAACTTAATAAAGTTATGTGTTATAATATATTAGTAGATTTGTCATTGATTTGTATCCATCTACTTTGATCTTGGAAATTATCTTGTTTTATTGTGTGTAGAACGCTGTCTCTCAGAGAAGAAAAAACCTTCGCACAAGAAACCAACCAGGAGTGTGCATGGACAACCTTCGGAAATCAGGTATGCTTCCTCATTATAAATACTCATAGTTTCCTTTTGCATATAGATCAGATCTTGGATTTTCCATAGATTACACCTCTATCTTTGTCTTCGGTATAGGAATAACCTAAGGGAGGTCAGCTCCTGTAGGGCTCAAAATCCCTACAACAATATTATTCTACCTACGTGAGGGGTTAGGGAGGTTAGGTCCCTAACATTTTTCTTATTTATAGGCATTAAGGATTGGGAAATTCTTTTTATTGTCCTACCTTTGACAATTGGATGGATGTGTTAGATATATTACTTTTACATAAGCAGTGCTTTCTAAATATACATGTAAATGTTACATTTACATATATTTAGAAATCTTTAAAATTTTACCTTAAGAAAAAAAAGAAAATTGTATAAGGAGAAAATAAATGATAAATTACTTAATAGGTTACAATTTAAGGAACATTTCTCTATTGATGACTACATGGATTCCATATCTCACAAGCACCTTGAAGTTAACTCACATCTAGTTTGAAATGAGTGGACCATAACTAATATTTTTTGTCTAGAGAGTTTTATTCAATTCCACCCATTATTAGTGAGTGAAATTGGTTATAAATCAATCATGCTGGAGCATTTGAATCACAAATTAAGAGCACACAACATATTTAAAGTAACTAATCTAATATTTTCAATGTAAAACACCTTTTGTTCTATGTAATGGAGTAAGAGTTGCAACCTTTCACATTACACATTAATGTGGAAACATATTTAAAGTAACTAATCCAATCTTTGCAATGTCAAACTACCTTTTATTCCATGTGATGGAGTAAGACCAACCACCTTTTACATTTCACATTCAATTCTTTGCAATGTCAAAATGCCTTTTATTCCATGTGATAGAGTAAGACTAGCCACCTTTTACATTTCACATTAAATTGTTTTTCCATCATCCTTTGGCCTTCCCTTATTTTTACTCAATGATGATTTTTATATTTTTGGTGTTATACATATATTAGAATATTTTTTTTCTTTTCCCTAAGATTTATAATTGTTCCCCTGCAAGGACATATCTTAGATTTTTTTTTTGCAATTTTTTTTGAAGGAAAAAAGAGGATGACAACATTTAGGTCAATTTTTGAAAAAAATTGTGCAAAATTTGAAGAAACCAGTGGGAGATATAAATTCCTCTTGAAAAAATACCCAAGATCATGGAATAAATTGTCCAAAAAAGATTTTGGGAAGTGGAGTTGTCGCTGATTTAAAATCAACAACTTTTAGGGTTTTTTTTGTGAGAGTCGTGCAGTTTGCGGGTTGGATATGTTTTGATAGACTACACAAATTTTAGTCAAACTAGTGCCACTAGATTTAGCGTGGCCATGGAATTTCATAATTGTGGTCGTAATAGCCAATCCATGAAGTATCACAAAAGTTGTGATCAATTTACATTAACCACCTTAAACCCTGACTACATAAAGGATCTCTTTGAAAAGTACGTGATTTTTTTCAAAGCCCTAATTATATTTTTGGGTTTTCATAGCAAAACGTTTTTTATGGACAAGGATGACAGTCCTAGTATTTAAGAATAAATAAAAGATGTGGAATTGTTATAGGGAAAGATATGGATATATTTGGTAAGTACTAATTTAAGAGGCGATGCCACCATCTAGTGGAATTCACTTAACTATGAAAAGATGAATCCACTTTCAGATGAAGAATATGAAAATGTATGTTTAGACAGGTGGTCTCATGTTGTGAAGAAGGATAAGAAGAACACACGATATTTATTTTCATATGAAAACATTATATTACAAGTTCATGCATCTATTCAACAAGAGAAGGTCATTGTTTCTATTAACCCTAGTTGAAAACATAATTTCATCAATGTTAACTTGGTTAAAAGACTACGAGTTTCCAGAAAGAATATTCAAACCACATAGGTTGAGAGTGAAAATATTAAAATTTTTAAAGTTTTGAAGATTACCATGGACAAATATGTGTCACATTAATATTTTTATGCTATATAATATATGGATGATGTGGATATTGTTTTGGGATATCCTTGGATGGACTCAGTTGGTATAGTTAATAGTAATGTGAAAAAGATGTTTTTGAAGCTTTGGTACATGAAAACGAAAATTACATTGTAGGATATTTCTCTTATTAAATAGGAAGGGCCCAAGGATGAACATGAAGAAGTCCTTCCAGGAGAACTAATTGCAATACCTAATGACATATCAGGTGAAGATTCCAGAGTTGAATTAGAATAAGAGCTTACAAAAGAACATAAAGAAAAGCCCCAATAAGGGCATAAAAATGAATAAGAAGCTAAAGAACCACATTGAAGAGATAAAGAAAGAAGAACTTATAGCTAAGTTTGTTGTATATTTCCATCCCCACCACTTAGAGAATCAACAATCGTCAAGGTGAGGGCATGAGCATCAACAAACTAACTATGGATTAACATGGAACCATAAAGACAACTAGCATGGAGGCACATGGAGGACTAAAAGTAATGCAAGGAGAGATCATAGTAGCATGATGAAACATGGATCCCAAGGAGAAACCAAAGTCAATATCAAGGAGGAAAGACCATAGTTGGACCCCATGTCCACACTTCACTAGGATGCATGGATGTTTGTGCATAGTACCAATTGACTAGATTTCTTAGTAGGTCATGTTATATGGCTTCTTCCCAAGTTTCGGGGATGAAACATGCAAATGGGGATGGAATGTATTGTACCTAGGGAGGATAATATGGGGTACCTATCCCAAAGGGATAATTTCTGATGCATGTAGAATAAGACAAGTATTTCTGCATAGGCTTGGTGTCTAGCATGCATAAGTCATCCAAAGACTTCTATCTTGGTATATTCACTTTAGTTAAAGGAATAATTAAAGTAAAGTTCTTTAATTAATTAATTAAGTTATTTAAAGAAAATGCTAAAATTAATTAGCATGTAATCTTAACCATTAATCTCAAGTGAGGTGAGAATTAATCTCAACCGTTAATCACTTTGGAGATTAGGGTTAGATTATAACTAAATATTATAAAATCAAGGCTAGGGTGAAAGAGGAAGACACTTCGAGATTAATCATAGAAGAGAAGGACTTTTGCTCAGAAGGTTGGATCATGAAGGATTCTGATTCAAGGAGATATTGGATAGGTGGATAAAGACTTCCATCTAGAGATCAGGTCAAGGAGAAGAGAGAAGAGAGGCTATCACAAGTGGGTTTCAGTCAGGCAAACCCACAGGAAAGTGTTGTTCCATATGAAGCTTTACGTACATGATTTTTGTACATGTATGTGGGCGCCAATGGGTACATACACATATACACAGGTACACAGTAGGGATAGACACTTACATCTAAAAAAGAGTGCAGTTTTGGGCCATACAATAGACCATACTTTTCTAGGTTTGTCTACAGTTGTATTTCTCTCAGTGGGCCATTATCCCTATTATGGGAGCCCTGATTTTAGCATAATAAAATAATTCTCAACATTGGTTTTCCCTCTAGGTTTTTTCTAGGGGTATCTACCCAAAAATATTCGTGTTTATGTGTGCATGATTTGGTTTCCAATTTTTTCTTCTGCTAGATTTATTGAGTTGAATATTTCATCAATGCATTTTTGTTTTATAAGATGCTAATCTGATTTGCAGTAAAGAAATCACTAGATAACAAGATACCTAGGTGTTGGAGCAAGAGGTTTTCAACATGGTATCCGAGCACATGCTCTGAAGGGAAGCCAGATCTTAGATCCATAGCAGTTGATAACATATCTATCATATATGCACGAGATATTAGCAAATACATAACCAACATGAATAAATCGAAGGACATATTTAAGGGGAACAGTTGTACTGAGGCAAAACTAGGGTTTTGCAGGTTTATGGGGCTGTAAATGTGGTTACAGAAGGGACATGTGCGTATATATGTGGGTCTCTTTAGAAACAAGTGCATGTACATGGGTAGAAGTAAGCATAGGTGTGTACATACGTGGGTAGCGGTAAGCACAGATACATACATACGTGGGGATTTAGTTGTGACATGCATGTATAGGGTTTTCCAGGATATTACAGGGGAAGTTTCTAGCAACACGTTATATCCAGGGAAATTTATCAGGTCTTAGGGATGGAAATAACATCGTTGAGAGTTGAAGATAGATTGGATGGAACATCCAACTTCCTATCTTGGAAATAAATAGTAATTTTGGCATTGAAGGATTATGACCTTTGGGAGTTAGTGGAAAAAGTAGTTACTCCACCAACATATTTGATAGCTTTGGAAGCTCAAAACAAGAAAAAGATCAAAGAAGAGAGGGTCCTCCTGGATTTGGTGAAGGATCATTTAATTCCTCACCTATCTGAGAAGAACACAACCAAACAAATGTTTAATGCCTTGGTAAGTTTATTCCAGAGAAAGAACATGAATATGAAGATGGTATTAAGGAAAAGACTCAGATTGGTGCAAATGTTTATATCTGATAATGTTATCGGCTATTTCATGAGGATCACATAGGTGCATGACAAACTTGCAGCCATAGGGGAGAAACAAGAGGACACAGAGCTTGTGAATGTGGTATTGAATGGTCTTCTTAAGTCTTGGGAACCATTTGTGAAGGGAGTATGCACTTGGGAGAAACTCCAAGATTGGCAGAGACTTTGAGATGATTGCATCTAGGAAGAGACTCGAGAGGAGTATAAAGTAGGAAAGGATGGATATGAAGAGGAGGAGGAGAACCTGACCCTTGTTAGTAAGACAAGAAAGGGAAAAAGAAAGGGTTCCAAGGGTAACAATGAGGAGTCAACCTCACAACCACGTAAGAAGGACTTGAGTAAAATCAAGTGCTTCACATGCCACAAGTATGGGCACTCTCCATCATAGTGTCCGAACAAGAAGGGGCAAGGGAAGATGCAGACAACAACATCAATAGAGACATAACTAGATGAGTTTGAAAAAACTTTTGAGAAGGAATTCTCAATGTTCTCATGCTTCTCTACCAACACCAACTCAAGGAGTTCTTGGTACTTGGACAATGGTGCTTCTCGTTATATGACGATGACACATGATTTGTTCACCATTTGTTCAAAGACATACTCAAATCTCCATGTGGAGCTTGACATTCTTTCCAAGTGTGGTGTAGAGGGAGTTGGGAAAATGAGGTTCCAGCGGGAGTCAGAAGGATTTTTGGAGGTGGAAAATTTGTTGTATGTACCATAACTGAAGAATAACTTGCTCTCAGTTTCAGTTTTGGAGGACAAGGGTTTTTTCGTTAATTTTCAGAGAGGGTAAGTACTTAAATGTACAGAGGGAGATAGACCTGACACAACAATCAATATTGGTGTCAGAGAGGTTAGGTTATACAGGTTTATAGGCCAACCTATAAGAGGATCCAAGGGGATCTCAAATCATGAATGGATATATGTGGAAGAGGACAAGGAGAAGGAGGCTATGAAGGGTGAAAAACATAAGATAAGCATAGTTCATAGACCTCTAGTGTGGGGAGTAAACCTTCAGATGGAAAGAGGGAGTTATCCCCTTCCAGTCCTGTCAAGAGATCGAGTTGGTAAGTGATGACATTAATGGGTGCTCAGGAGCAAGTGATCCAGGAGGATCTAGAACACTCAAACATTGATTGTATCAAATGTAGATGGAATTTAATTCATTGTGTAGAGTTTGACGAGAGATTTCCAACACAATTTGAATGGCCTCAAACTAACGTCGTATGACGAACATGCATAAAGTCAAATAGGCCAAGACATGTGGCAAACACATAAGATGACAATGGACTGTACATAAACTGTATGGGTGCCACATGGAATAAATGAAAGGATGACATGTGGAAGTACAAAAGGATGACATGGAATGTATGAATGACACATGGAATCATTGCAAGGATGAAATGTGGTAGTATGACATGTTGACAAGTGGAAATACGAACAACACATGGAAGGTACGGTGCTGACATGGTAGGTACGATCATGACGTGGTAGGTATGGAAGTGACGTGGTAGCTAATGCAAGAAGGTGATTGTACAAGTTACGTGGTGGTGATGTGGAACAATTAGAGGGTTACACGTGGCACCTTTCGATTGGTTGGGTTGGATAACGAGAATCCAAAATTTTGTTGGCTCGGAAGGGAATCAAACCCGAGACCTCGGATTCAACAAACCAACTACTAACCAATCTGGCTAACCACTTCATCGAATATACCATTCCATGTTTAATATTTAAGTTCATATTAAATGTAATATGCCACAAATGGGCATTGACCATGGTCAACCCCATGACCTCCAGGCCAATGACTAATGCTTTAACACTAGAACTCCGACCGTTGTGCCATATGTCGTGCACCCATGAGAATTTTATATTTATGTTTAAGTTAAATTCCATCCGAGCATATAGGGAGTCAAATGGGGTTCGACCCCCCTAACCTTCCCCTATATAAACCAAGCACACAACCAATTGTGCTATAGGTTGGTTGCTGTCAAGAAATCAGAGTGAGTTCATTTTGACATCAATTTTCGTGCCAAGAACTCAGAGTGAGTTCTATTGTCTCAAAGTTCATGCCAAAGGGGGTCTTTGGGAACTTGTTCAAAACATGGTCGAGCTTATACTCGTTCTTCTCAGAATTTCAAGAGGAATTTAGTGGTGACCTCTATTTCTAGGTTTGAGAAACAAAATTGAAGGCTGTCTTCAAATTTTCCATTGTAAGTCATCATTATACCAAGCATTTGAGCATTAATAGAATGGTCTCACTATTTGGAAGTGGACCTAGAGATGTAGCCCAAGAGGGGTGAAATCTGTTATCAACTCTTGTCTTCTTTGTTTTTTTATTTTCTGTTGTGTTATCTCTCATTTTTCCACAAGTTAATCATAAGTTAATGAAGTTTTGGATAAGTAAGGGGATTCACATGTGTTTTTGTAAATAGTCAAGATGATCATAATTTATGAATCGGTTTAGATGTTGATGTGTGTTTAAAGAGTAATTTGACATCTAAGGATTTTCAAATCAAGTTGGTATCATAGCTAGTTTGACATATATTTGCAAATGAATGTTTATGAGGCCAAAATTCAAGCTAGATGAGGGCATGCTTGAAGACTCCTTGTTTGAGAGCACAAATCTCTTTGTTGCAAAGGGGCACCATGAGTAAATCTCTAATGAAATTAAGGCTTCAAAAAGACATGATTTGACAGATTCAGAAGGAGAACTTTGAATTGAGAATGCAACTACAATACCTCGAGGATGAGAAGCAAGAGCTTCAAGACTGGTTGGTATGCCATGAAAATGATCCATCATGTTCTTTTTCTTTCCATCAAGGTGAAAATGAGTCTTTGAATGAATTTAAGGAGCATACTTATGGTATTGTATTTAAGCTACTAACCAAGATGGGATATGATGGAAAAGGTCTTTGCATCAATGGCCAAAGAATGACTAATCCCATCCAGATTGAGGGAAGACCTCATTATGAAGGATTGGGATATGGTAAAGAAGGAGATGGAGAATTCTCTAATATAACTGAAGTAAGGGAAGCTTCAATTGAAGAGGTTCATATAATTCAGAAGTCGTTATTTCTACCATAACACCCTTCCAGCCTTGGGAAAGGCATCAAATGCAAAGCATCTCCAATAAGAGGTGATAATTTTGAGGAAGGAATGAAGACATTTTCCACTTGTGGGGCTGGAATAAAGGGTGGTCCTAAAAGGTTTGGTAATTATTCCAATGCTTTCTTTAATCATGGAAATAATGGTCCAATAACACCAAACTTATGGTCTATGTATCCATGTGTTTTATGTGAATTTAATAACCATTGTATGGAAAAATGTTAGACGAGACAATCCTTGTAGAATAATTCATCCAAGAAGGAGGCAAGAAGAAAAGTTCATTCCCAAATAAGAATAGGGGAAATGGCAAGAAAGGATTGTGATTCTAGGATATGAACACAATATTTTTCACTCATTGTAGTATGAGTGGTCATTGGATTGAGAAATGTTGGACAATTCATCCACAACTTCGTCTGAAGCAAAACCATGAAGATGTGAGAAAACTTACAAGGATACATGTAGTAGCCTCAGTTGGAGTTGATAATGTTGTTGAAAAATTTGAGAAGGAATTCTTTTTGGTGACTTGTCTTAGTAGTATAGTGTATGAAGACATTGAGGCAATATGGTTTGTGGACATTGGTTCATCTCATGGATGAGGTTAGTATTGCCTAGATTTTTAGAAATATACTCATACTTCTATGTGGGATATGGGAACAATACCACACATGTAGTGAAGGGAGTTGGATATGTGAGATTCCAACTCGAGCCAGGAGGATTTCTGGGGATAGAAAAAATGTTTTTTTGTTCTAGAATTGAAATCGAATTTTCTCTCAGTATCATCTTTCGAAAATGAGGGATATGGAGTTCCATTCCACCATGGACATGTACTCATATATTCAGAGAAATATACTCAGGACACAACAATAGTGCTTGGTGTAAGAAATGAGAGATTATATATGTTGCTTGGACAACTTATAATTGGATCTAGTGGGTTCTTGGATTCAGAGTCAAAGACAATTTCAGAGACAGTGTCAAAGACAGATAGTTGTGAGGCTCCTTCTAGTACTATAAAATGAATAATCCCACCTATCCCTTCCCTGGATAGGTATCAGAGGAATATACCATTTTGGGGAAGTAGCCTAAAATGGCACATCAATGTTTATCATTTGTAAATAGCAAAGTTAGCATGCATATGTAGTCCTTCTAAATTATGTTTCCATTATTGTAAAGTAGGGTGGAAATAATCTTCTTCATACAAAGTAAGGAGGTAAAATACTTATTAAAAGAGAGAAATAAGTATAGGTGGATGTTGATTAAATTCCATGTTAAATGTATGATTTATGATATGTACATCATAAAATATGTTATGTAAATGCCATGTTCATGTAATATGTATTCTCAATGCCTTGTAAAGAAGTAAGTCAAACAATATAGTTTCTTGGGAAAACATGTCTGGATTTTTCTTTTAGGGAAGCAAGTGAAGAAAATGAACATGAATTTCATTATGAGGTTCCAATAGATATATCAAGCAGTACAACAATAGTGAAGCCAAGATGTACCATGACATGGCCAACACCAGAATGATCAAGTCCAATATGGAGATCAAATTCGTATCCAAGATGAATATCCAAGATGAAGTTCCAAGATGAGGTTCCAAGATGGAGATCCAAAATGGCGATCCAATATGGAGGTCCAAGATGAATATCCAAGATGTAGTTCCAATATGGAGATCCAAGATGGATGTTCAATATGGAGGATCAAGATGAAGATCCAATATGGAGTTCCAAGATGGAAGTTCAAGATGGAGATTCAATATGGAGGTCCAAGATGAATATCCAAGATGGAGTTCCAAGATAGAGATCCAAGATGGCGATCCAAGGTGGAAGTTCAAGATAGGGATTCAAGATGCAGTTCCAAGATGAAGATCCAAGATGACGATCCAAGATGGAAGTTCAAGATGGAGTTCCAAGATGAATATCTAAGACAAAGTTCCACGATGGAGATCCAAGATGGGGATCTAAGATGAGAGTTCAATATGGAGATTCAAGATGGAGTTCCAAGATGAAGATCAGATCCAAGATGGAGATCCAAGATGGAAGTTCAAGATGGAGATTCAAGATGGAGTTCCGAGATGGATATTAGTGCTAGGATGAAGATTAGTTGAAGTTAATTTTATCCAACTGGATAGAGACCAGGGGAAGCTTTATCATCACTAAGTTTTTGAGTAATCCATACTTTTGAAGGTCCAAAAGTTTTTTAGTGGGGAGGTGCTATCTAGGAGTATCCAAAACGCTAAAAAATTTATTGTCTCAAATGATGATGAAAATGACTTCATTTCATAGATCTTGACGAGATATTTCCAACACAATTTGAACGATTTCAAATAAACATCGTATGAATAAGTTATGATGTTTTGAATATCTTGACCAACAGGCAAAAAGTCAAACAGGGAAAGACACGTGGAAGCCCCAGAAGACAACACGTGGACTGTACAGACACTGTATAGATACCAGGTGGAGTCAATGAAGTGATGAAACACGGTAGTATGAAAGGATGATGTGGACTGTACATATGACACATGGCATCATTGCAAGGATGACACGTGACGGTACAACATGTTGACAGTTGGAAGTATGGATGACACATGGCATGTACGGGGTTGACATGACAGGTACGGTGATGACATGGTAGGTACAATAGTGATATGTCACTTGCTATAGGAAGGTGACTGTATAGGTTATGTGGTGATGATGTGGACCAATTAGAACATGACACATGACACCTTCAGATTGTTTGGGTTGGATAAGGAGCATCCAAAATTTTGTTGGCTTGAAAGGGAATCGAACCTAAGACCTATGGTTCAACAAACCAACTACTAACCAATCTGGATAACCACTTCATCGAATATACCATTCCATGGTTAAATATTTAAGTTCATATTAAATGTAATATGCCACAAATGGGCATTTGCCGGGGTCGACCCCACGACCTCCGTGCCAACGAACAATTCTTTAACAAAAGAACTCCGACCGTTGTGCCATATGGTTCTCTTTATTAACACCCACTTGAATTTTATATTTATGTTTAATTTAAATTCCATCTGAGCATATAGGGAGTTAGGTGGGGTTCGACCTTCCCTTATATAAACCAAGCACTTGACCATTTGTGCTACTGGCTGGTTAGTGTCAAGAACTCGGAGTGAGTTCATTTTGACATTAATTTTCATGCCAAGAACTCGGAGTGAGTTCTATTAAATTGAATTTCATGCTGAATGGGGTATTTGGGCACTTGTTCAAAACATAGTTGAGTAATTATACTCGTTCTTCTCAGAATTTCGAGAGGAATTCAGTGGTGACCTTTGTTTCTGGGTTGCGAAACAAAATTGAAGGGTGTCTTCAAATTTTCCATTGTAAGTCATCATTGTATCAAACATTTGAGCATTAATAGAGCGGTCTCACTGTTTGGAAGTGGACCTAGAGATGTAGCCCAGGAGGGGTGAACTCCATTATCAACTTTTTTCTTCTTTGTTCTTTTATTTTCTACTATGTTATCTCTCATTTTTCCACAAGTTAATCATCATGTAATGAAGTTTTGGATAAGTAATGGGATTCAAATGTGTTTTTGCAAATAGTCAAGATGATCATAATTTATGAATCAAGCTAGATGTTAATGTGTGTTTAAAGATTAATTTGACATCTAAAGATTTTCAAATTAGAAGGAGGCTTCTAGGAGCACATTGAAGGAGTGAAGGCCTTCGATGAAGTTTCCAAAATTTGTGGCATCATCGATTCCATGAATTCCACTGTTCAGGAAGTAGCTGACCAACAGGGCTGGAGGGATTCTAGTGGGAAGGATGATGTGTTCGACATTGTGCCAGGATCAAAGGGAGAAATAGTTCCAGGTGGCTCTTTGGGAAAAACCTTCCTCGCTAAGAGGGAGTGTTGATTCATGTAGCATCAAACATGTATTTCCACATAGGCTTGGTGAATAGCACGCAGAAGTCGTCCAAAGCCTTCTATCTTGATAACTTTACTTTAGCTAAAGGAATTATTAAAGTAAAGTGCTTTTATTAATCACTTATTTAATTAATTGAGTTATTTAAGGAAAATGATAAAAGTAATCAGCATGTAATCTTAGCCATTAATATCAATTGAGGTGAGAAGTAATCTCAACCGTTAATCACTTTGGATATTAGGGTTAGATTATAAAAGAAAGGCTAGGGTGAAGGAGGAAGACACTTGACAGATTAATTAGAGAAGAGAAGGACTTTTTCTCAGAAGGTTAGATCACAAAGGACTGTGATTCAAGAAGATCTTGTATAGGTGGAGAAGAAATTCCATCTAGATATTAGGTCAAGGAGAAGAAGAACAGAGGATGCCACAAGTGGGTTTCAATCAGGTGAACCCACAGGAAAATGTTGCACGGTATGAAGCTTTCTGTATAGGATTTTCGTACATGTACGCAAGCGCTAGTGGAGATAGGAATGTATACACAAGCACACAATAGGGATAGGCGTGTACATCTTGAAAATCGTGTAGATTTGGGCCATACAATAGACTAGACTTTGCTAGGTTTTTCTATAGTTGTATTTATCTTAGTGGGCCATTATCTCTGTTACGGGAGCCCTAATTTTAGCATAATAAAATCATTCTCAACATTGCTTTTTACTTCGAGATTTTTCCAGGGGTATCTACCCAGAAATATTGGTGTTTATGTGTGCATGATTTGGTTTCCAGTTTTTTCTTCCTCTAGATTTGTTGAGTTGAATATTTCAACAGTTTTTTTTTGTTTTGTGAGCTGCTAATTTGATTTGCTGTAAGAAAATCATTAGATAACAAGATATTTAGGTACTGGAGTAAGAGGTTTTCAACAATAATGCATGTAATGTGGCCATAATTATGGAATAGGCCCACTTGGTAGTTGATGGTTAATAAATAGGTCCACTATGTAATTAAAATAAAATAATATAATAATAAGGGGTAGTTGGCACAAACCTCTAGGAATACTAATGAGAAAGTATAAATACATGAGCGTCATTGTATTGGAGGTTTATTGGATTGTATTGTTTTATAACAAGCATGGATTGTGGAGTGATTCCTTTCATAAGTAGTAATTGATGGTGTTACACTACCTTAAGGGTTCTTCTGTCTATATTATTGTGTTGTTCATGGTGAATGTTTTCGTATCTTTGAAGTTTAAGGGTTTACTTATGAAGTTAAAAGCTACATTCTCTCTTTGATCTATCAATTTTTACTACAAGTAATGTATGGAATTTGCAATTCATAAGTTCTATAAACACATTGTTATAGAATGAGATGGAGGGCTCCTACACACTTGTACAAGGAGATTACAATAATCTCTCCTTTGAGTATCCCTTCCCATGGTCCAAACATATTATTATGGGGTCCTCAACCTAATATTAATGCCCCGTTTGATTAATGATTCAACCCATAGGTGGTATCCCTTACCTTTCCCCTCAATCTCACCTCTTTTGTTTCATACTTAACTACTTTTGACCATATTGCCCCCACATTTGGGCCTATCTCTCATCAACTTGAACTCTTATGGATACCATTGCGATTTTTCCCCAAATGATGCTTCATGTGGTTAGATATTTACTTTTGGGACTCTTACCACTCAAAATATACCCCAAGAAGAAAAATCCTAAACTCGATGGGAGAGCCTAGATGCAGTGAAAACAATATACCTAATATCACCTTGGTAGCCTTGCCTCACACTTCAGACCATGGAAAGTAAACTACCCTAGTCTAGGGGGGAATTCCTATGGTCTATCTAGCCTAATTTGTTGTAGCAAATGAGAGTTGTTTAGACTAGATTGAATAAGATGATTAATAAATAACTCACCTTCAATTGTAAAACATGTTAATATATACAAGTTGTCACTACATTTAACAAGATTTTAGTGATATGTTACTTGGGAAAATGTGCTTGTTTAGTTATGCTTGGATAATGAATAAGAGCATGAAACTTGCTTCTTGAATATTAGATGCTAATAGGTCGTGAATTATTTATCCAGTGACCATAAAAGCATAGCATTACATTATGTTGAGATCTTCATCAAATACCAAAGAGATCATATGCCAAACATTTCTGTTTTATGGCAGCAAGGAAATGTGTGCTTATTAGATGCAATGCCAAATCATAATGTTACAATACTTATTGTTGTTATGCATTGAATTATTAGAGTGCTGAATATATTACACCATGAAAGATGACCATGAGACTGAAGCATTGCACCATTCATTCATTACATGAGAGTATTATTGTTATCATCAAACACGATTTCGCAATTAAATGACCATGATGCTAACTCTATTCAGGACAACAGATACAAATTACACACTTATACCATTCAAATGTCATCCAATGCTAGCGAGTTTATGCAAACTTGTGTATTAACCTGGGCACTTTTGCAACTAATAAATAATGATACAACATAATTAAACAATGAACAATTCCAAGCATAGTTTCTACATGTTCTTATTATTAAAGACCAAGTTTCAAGGCAGCCCATACATTATAAATGTTTCTTAATCCCATGTGTCAACAATGCTCAAGAAACATATACGTATCAATATTTAATATTGTAATTCAATCTAGTTTAATATCAATGATAGTTCATAGAACTAATAGTGATGAAAACACAAGCAATTGCAATAATTATCCAAGAGATCTTGCACCAACAGTGAGAGTTTAAGCATAGGTGAGTTCCTTATTAAATGTGTTTCAATTCAGATCATATACTCTGCAGAAAGTAGCAAATAAGCCCTCCAAGAAGTGAAATGTTAGCATTTTAATCCAATTCGTTATAAAATCTCATACTTTGATTGGATTAAGGGTATATTTAAGATGTTATATATATGCTCAAATGGTGCTAAAAGATGATACGTCAAGACATATATTTGACCATTATCATAAGCTATAAACCCTTATTAAATGTGTGAAAGAGATAGAGTATTAAATATCCCATGTGTTCATATGCTTATGTGAGTATTTTGAAAGTGTTCTTTTCTCATTGAAATGCCACATAAACATGCCAAATTCACCATGAATAATTTCAGATTTGGAAAATATCCTTTAGCAGCTAGACATTAAGATATGATAAAAAATGCCCAAAGTGAATGGCGTTTGGCCTAATGAGTGATCGTTCCACCTTCTAGAGAATCAGTTTGTTCAATTAGGGTGTATTGACCATGAAAACATCCCAACGTGGCCAAATTAAACCTTTTCAATGGAAGAAGAGAGAGAAAGACTAGAATTTGGCCATATATTTCCAAACATGAACTAAATAACTAAAGATAAATGATAAATTTGAGCACTTTTGGAGTTATTTGTAAAAATGGGTTAGATCCACAAATAAAAAAAATTAAATTTAATGGTTTAGAATCCTAATTCATCTAGGTGCCCTAGCTTACTTATGCCAACTTTAAGGATGTACTATGAAATAAATTGTTAGCAT
>ML834464.1:0-19150 GCA_009831015.1 Picea engelmannii | reverse complement strand
AAGGTACCCAATTGCATCTCAGCTCAGCTTATCATCCCCAGACAGATGGTCAAACGGAAGTCATCAACAAGTGTTTGGAAACATATCTGAGGTGCTTTGCCTTTGAAAAACAACACCAGTGGGTTCAATGGTTACCCCTCGCCGAATGGTGGTATAACACTACATACCATACAGCCACTCGCATGACTCCTTTTGAAGCAGTGTATGGACAGAAGCCACCATAAGTTCTCTCATACTTACCGGGTACCTCGAAGGTCCATGTGGTTGACCAAACACTTACAGTCCGAGAGGATATCCTTCATACCCTTAAAGAGAACTTGGTCATGGCCCAGAATAGAATGAAGCAACAAGCAGATCAAGGTCTCTCGGAACGTCAATTTGTCGAAGGGGATCAGGTGTTTCTGAGACTGCAACCATATAAGCAAACTTCCCTCAAGGTCGAGCAGTGTCAGAAGCTAGCACCCAAATTTTATGGCCCTTACATAGTTCTCAAGTGGGTGGGACAAGTCGCATATCAGTTAGCTCTGCCCAGTCAGTCGAAGCTACATCCTGTTTTTCATGTTTCATGCTTGAAGAAGGTGATTGGAACCAGGTGCCAAATTCAAACCAACCTTCTAGAATTAGCTGAAGAAGGATCCATTTGGCTACAACCAGAAGCAGTTTTGGACCAGCGGGAGCGTCGCCTGCGTCAGAGAACCATCAAGGAAGTGCTAGTACAGTGGAAAGATATGACTCCAGCAGATTCCACTTGGGAACCAGTTACCATTCTGCAGCAGTTTCCACATCTCAAGCCTTAAGGACAAGGTTGTTTTTAAGGGGGCGGAAATGTTAAGTTCCTAACCCGCACATAGGTAGATCAATGTATTCGGATGTAATAAAGGTCAATATTAATAAGACCTTTCAATAAAATAGAATAAGGTGGATTTAAGAAGACCTAATAGAATCTTCCGCTTCTATAAGAATCTTCCTCTAGATGCTTCTCTTAATAGACACATTTAGTATAAATAAGGGTTGAGGGTATGAAAACCTTAGCTTGGAGATTATTGTAACAGAGCGTTGCTCGACTGGAGGTTGCCCCCTCGAAGAGGCCTGTGAACATTGCTTTCTGAATCGAAGTGCTTTTCTATTGCTATTTCGTATATCATTTATGTGCATTGTGAAGATTATGTTGGATATTTCACTGTTATTCTTCCATTTCTAGCATTTTATTTTTGTTCTGCATATTTTATATATTTGGTATCTTGCAGGTGTGGCACCTACTCAAAGGGGTGGTCAAGACTCCATGCACAATGGAAGCACTTAAATTTCTCATTTATTTTCTAATCATCTCATTCCACTTTTCCCATTTTATTTGTTTACAAGCAATCTAAGGTTTCTATGATTTATTTTTTTTAATCAGATTGCTAAATCGAATTGGTGTTAACTAATGAATTTTTTCTAACTCTCCTTCATGCTAACAATTTATTTCATAGTACATCCTTAAAGTTGGCATAAGTAAGCTAGGGCACCTAGATGAATTAGGATTCTAAACCATTAAATTTAATTTTTTTTATTTGTGGATCTAACCCATTTTTACAAATAACTCCAAAAGTGCTCAAATTTATCATTTATCTTTAGTTATTTAGTTCATGTTTGGAAATATATGGCCAAATTCTAGTCTTTCTCTCTCTTCTTCCATTGAAAAGGTTTAATTTGGCCACGTTGGGATGTTTTCATGGTCAATACACCCTAATTGAACAAACTGATTCTCTAGAAGGTGGAACGATCACTCATTAGGCCAAACGCCATTCACTTTGGGCATTTTTTATCATATCTTAATGTCTAGCTGCTAAAGGATATTTTCCAAATCTGAAATTATTCATGGTGAATTTGGCATGTTTATGTGGCATTTCAATGAGAAAAGAACACTTTCAAAATACTCACATAAGCATATGAACACATGGGATATTTAATACTCTATCTCTTTCACACATTTAATAAGGGTTTATAGCTTATGATAATGGTCAAATATATGTCTTGACGTATCATCTTTTAGCACCATTTGAGCATATATATAACATCTTAAATATACCCTTAATCCAATCAAAGTATGAGATTTTATAACGAATTGGATTAAAATGCTAACATTTCACTTCTTGGAGGGCTTATTTGCTACTTTCTGCAGAGTATATGATCTGAATTGAAACACATTTAATAAGGAACTCACCTATGCTTAAACTCTCACTGTTGGTGCAAGATCTCTTGGATAATTATTGCAATTGCTTGTGTTTTCATCACTATTAGTTCTATGAACTATCATTGATATTAAACTAGATTGAATTACAATATTAAATATTGATACGTATATGTTTC
This sequence comes from Picea engelmannii, assembly GCA_009831015.1. Taxonomy (NCBI): domain Eukaryota; kingdom Viridiplantae; phylum Streptophyta; class Pinopsida; order Pinales; family Pinaceae; genus Picea; species Picea engelmannii. The sequence continues at coordinate 16,798 of ML834464.1, read as the reverse complement.
TTGAGCATTGTTGACACATGGGATTAAGAAACATTTATAATGTATGGGCTGCCTTGAAACTTGGTCTTTAATAATAAGAACATGTAGAAACTATGCTTGGAATTGTTCATTGTTTAATTATGTTGTATCATTATTTATTAGTTGCAAAAGTGCCCAGGTTAATACACAAGTTTGCATAAACTCGCTAGCATTGGATGACATTTGAATGGTATAAGTGTGTAATTTGTATCTGTTGTCCTGAATAGAGTTAGCATCATGGTCATTTAATTGCGAAATCGTGTTTGATGATAACAATAATACTCTCATGTAATGAATGAATGGTGCAATGCTTCAGTCTCATGGTCATCTTTCATGGTGTAATATATTCAGCACTCTAATAATTCAATGCATAACAACAATAAGTATTGTAACATTATGATTTGGCATTGCATCTAATAAGCACACATTTCCTTGCTGCCATAAAACAGAAATGTTTGGCATATGATCTCTTTGGTATTTGATGAAGATCTCAACATAATGTAATGCTATGCTTTTATGGTCACTGGATAAATAATTCACGACCTATTAGCATCTAATATTCAAGAAGCAAGTTTCATGCTCTTATTCATTATCCAAGCATAACTAAACAAGCACATTTTCCCAAGTAACATATCACTAAAATCTTGTTAAATGTAGTGACAACTTGTATATATTAACATGTTTTACAATTGAAGGTGAGTTATTTATTAATCATCTTATTCAATCTAGTCTAAACAACTCTCATTTGCTACAACAAATTAGGCTAGATAGACCATAGGAATTCCCCCCTAGACTAGGGTAGTTTACTTTCCATGGTCTGAAGTGTGAGGCAAGGCTACCAAGGTGATATTAGGTATATTGTTTTCACTGCATCTAGGCTCTCCCATCGAGTTTAGGATTTTTCTTCTTGGGGTATATTTTGAGTGGTAAGAGTCCCAAAAGTAAATATCTAACCACATGAAGCATCATTTGGGGAAAAATCGCAATGGTATCCATAAGAGTTCAAGTTGATGAGAGATAGGCCCAAATGTGGGGGCAATATGGTCAAAAGTAGTTAAGTATGAAACAAAAGAGGTGAGATTGAGGGGAAAGGTAAGGGATACCACCTATGGGTTGAATCATTAATCAAACGGGGCATTAATATTAGGTTGAGGACCCCATAATAATATGTTTGGACCATGGGAAGGGATACTCAAAGGAGAGATTATTGTAATCTCCTTGTACAAGTGTGTAGGAGCCCTCCATCTCATTCTATAACAATGTGTTTATAGAACTTATGAATTGCAAATTCCATACATTACTTGTAGTAAAAATTGATAGATCAAAGAGAGAATGTAGCTTTTAACTTCATAAGTAAACCCTTAAACTTCAAAGATACGAAAACATTCACCATGAACAACACAATAATATAGACAGAAGAACCCTTAAGGTAGTGTAACACCATCAATTACTACTTATGAAAGGAATCACTCCACAATCCATGCTTGTTATAAAACAATACAATCCAATAAACCTCCAATACAATGACGCTCATGTATTTATACTTTCTCATTAGTATTCCTAGAGGTTTGTGCCAACTACCCCTTATTATTATATTATTTTATTTTAATTACATAGTGGACCTATTTATTAACCATCAACTACCAAGTGGGCCTATTCCATAATTATGGCCACATTACATGCATTATTGTTGAAAACCTCTTACTCCAGTACCTAAATATCTTGTTATCTAATGATTTTCTTACAGCAAATCAAATTAGCAGCTCACAAAACAAAAAAAAACTGTTGAAATATTCAACTCAACAAATCTAGAGGAAGAAAAAACTGGAAACCAAATCATGCACACATAAACACCAATATTTCTGGGTAGATACCCCTGGAAAAATCTCGAAGTAAAAAGCAATGTTGAGAATGATTTTATTATGCTAAAATTAGGGCTCCCGTAACAGAGATAATGGCCCACTAAGATAAATACAACTATAGAAAAACCTAGCAAAGTCTAGTCTATTGTATGGCCCAAATCTACACGATTTTCAAGATGTACACGCCTATCCCTATTGTGTGCTTGTGTATACATTCCTATCTCCACTAGCGCTTGCGTACATGTACGAAAATCCTATACAGAAAGCTTCATACCGTGCAACATTTTCCTGTGGGTTCACCTGATTGAAACCCACTTGTGGCATCCTCTGTTCTTCTTCTCCTTGACCTAATATCTAGATGGAATTTCTTCTCCACCTATACAAGATCTTCTTGAATCACAGTCCTTTGTGATCTAACCTTCTGAGAAAAAGTCCTTCTCTTCTCTAATTAATCTGTCAAGTGTCTTCCTCCTTCACCCTAGCCTTTCTTTTATAATCTAACCCTAATATCCAAAGTGATTAACGGTTGAGATTACTTCTCACCTCAATTGATATTAATGGCTAAGATTACATGCTGATTACTTTTATCATTTTCCTTAAATAACTCAATTAATTAAATAAGTGATTAATAAAAGCACTTTACTTTAATAATTCCTTTAGCTAAAGTAAAGTTATCAAGATAGAAGGCTTTGGACGACTTCTGCGTGCTATTCACCAAGCCTATGTGGAAATACATGTTTGATGCTACATGAATCAACACTCCCTCTTAGCGAGGAAGGTTTTTCCCAAAGAGCCACCTGGAACTATTTCTCCCTTTGATCCTGGCACAATGTCGAACACATCATCCTTCCCACTAGAATCCCTCCAGCCCTGTTGGTCAGCTACTTCCTGAACAGTGGAATTCATGGAATCGATGATGCCACAAATTTTGGAAACTTCATCGAAGGCCTTCACTCCTTCAATGTGCTCCTAGAAGCCTCCTTCTAATTTGAAAATCTTTAGATGTCAAATTAATCTTTAAACACACATTAACATCTAGCTTGATTCATAAATTATGATCATCTTGACTATTTGCAAAAACACATTTGAATCCCATTACTTATCCAAAACTTCATTACATGATGATTAACTTGTGGAAAAATGAGAGATAACATAGTAGAAAATAAAAGAACAAAGAAGAAAAAAGTTGATAATGGAGTTCACCCCTCCTGGGCTACATCTCTAGGTCCACTTCCAAACAGTGAGACCGCTCTATTAATGCTCAAATGTTTGATACAATGATGACTTACAATGGAAAATTTGAAGACACCCTTCAATTTTGTTTCGCAACCCAGAAACAAAGGTCACCACTGAATTCCTCTCGAAATTCTGAGAAGAACGAGTATAATTACTCAACTATGTTTTGAACAAGTGCCCAAATACCCCATTCAGCATGAAATTCAATTTAATAGAACTCACTCCGAGTTCTTGGCATGAAAATTAATGTCAAAATGAACTCACTCCGAGTTCTTGACACTAACCAGCCAGTAGCACAAATGGTCAAGTGCTTGGTTTATATAAGGGAAGGTCGAACCCCACCTAACTCCCTATATGCTCAGATGGAATTTAAATTAAACATAAATATAAAATTCAAGTGGGTGTTAATAAAGAGAACCATATGGCACAACGGTCGGAGTTCTTTTGTTAAAGAATTGTTCGTTGGCACGGAGGTCGTGGGGTCGACCCCGGCAAATGCCCATTTGTGGCATATTACATTTAATATGAACTTAAATATTTAACCATGGAATGGTATATTCGATGAAGTGGTTATCCAGATTGGTTAGTAGTTGGTTTGTTGAACCATAGGTCTTAGGTTCGATTCCCTTTCAAGCCAACAAAATTTTGGATGCTCCTTATCCAACCCAAACAATCTGAAGGTGTCATGTGTCATGTTCTAATTGGTCCACATCATCACCACATAACCTATACAGTCACCTTCCTATAGCAAGTGACATATCACTATTGTACCTACCATGTCATCACCGTACCTGTCATGTCAACCCCGTACATGCCATGTGTCATCCATACTTCCAACTGTCAACATGTTGTACCGTCACGTGTCATCCTTGCAATGATGCCATGTGTCATATGTACAGTCCACATCATCCTTTCATACTACCGTGTTTCATCACTTCATTGACTCCACCTGGTATCTATACAGTGTCTGTACAGTCCACGTGTTGTCTTCTGGGGCTTCCACGTGTCTTTCCCTGTTTGACTTTTTGCCTGTTGGTCAAGATATTCAAAACATCATAACTTATTCATACGATGTTTATTTGAAATCGTTCAAATTGTGTTGGAAATATCTCGTCAAGATCTATGAAATGAAGTCATTTTCATCATCATTTGAGACAATAAATTTTTTAGCGTTTTGGATACTCCTAGATAGCACCTCCCCACTAAAAAACTTTTGGACCTTCAAAAGTATGGATTACTCAAAAACTTAGTGATGATAAAGCTTCCCCTGGTCTCTATCCAGTTGGATAAAATTAACTTCAACTAATCTTCATCCTAGCACTAATATCCATCTCGGAACTCCATCTTGAATCTCCATCTTGAACTTCCATCTTGGATCTCCATCTTGGATCTGATCTTCATCTTGGAACTCCATCTTGAATCTCCATATTGAACTCTCATCTTAGATCCCCATCTTGGATCTCCATCGTGGAACTTTGTCTTAGATATTCATCTTGGAACTCCATCTTGAACTTCCATCTTGGATCGTCATCTTGGATCTTCATCTTGGAACTGCATCTTGAATCCCTATCTTGAACTTCCACCTTGGATCGCCATCTTGGATCTCTATCTTGGAACTCCATCTTGGATATTCATCTTGGACCTCCATATTGAATCTCCATCTTGAACTTCCATCTTGGAACTCCATATTGGATCTTCATCTTGATCCTCCATATTGAACATCCATCTTGGATCTCCATATTGGAACTACATCTTGGATATTCATCTTGGACCTCCATATTGGATCGCCATTTTGGATCTCCATCTTGGAACCTCATCTTGGAACTTCATCTTGGATATTCATCTTGGATACGAATTTGATCTCCATATTGGACTTGATCATTCTGGTGTTGGCCATGTCATGGTACATCTTGGCTTCACTATTGTTGTACTGCTTGATATATCTATTGGAACCTCATAATGAAATTCATGTTCATTTTCTTCACTTGCTTCCCTAAAAGAAAAATCCAGACATGTTTTCCCAAGAAACTATATTGTTTGACTTACTTCTTTACAAGGCATTGAGAATACATATTACATGAACATGGCATTTACATAACATATTTTATGATGTACATATCATAAATCATACATTTAACATGGAATTTAATCAACATCCACCTATACTTATTTCTCTCTTTTAATAAGTATTTTACCTCCTTACTTTGTATGAAGAAGATTATTTCCACCCTACTTTACAATAATGGAAACATAATTTAGAAGGACTACATATGCATGCTAACTTTGCTATTTACAAATGATAAACATTGATGTGCCATTTTAGGCTACTTCCCCAAAATGGTATATTCCTCTGATACCTATCCAGGGAAGGGATAGGTGGGATTATTCATTTTATAGTACTAGAAGGAGCCTCACAACTATCTGTCTTTGACACTGTCTCTGAAATTGTCTTTGACTCTGAATCCAAGAACCCACTAGATCCAATTATAAGTTGTCCAAGCAACATATATAATCTCTCATTTCTTACACCAAGCACTATTGTTGTGTCCTGAGTATATTTCTCTGAATATATGAGTACATGTCCATGGTGGAATGGAACTCCATATCCCTCATTTTCGAAAGATGATACTGAGAGAAAATTCGATTTCAATTCTAGAACAAAAAAACATTTTTTCTATCCCCAGAAATCCTCCTGGCTCGAGTTGGAATCTCACATATCCAACTCCCTTCACTACATGTGTGGTATTGTTCCCATATCCCACATAGAAGTATGAGTATATTTCTAAAAATCTAGGCAATACTAACCTCATCCATGAGATGAACCAATGTCCACAAACCATATTGCCTCAATGTCTTCATACACTATACTACTAAGACAAGTCACCAAAAAGAATTCCTTCTCAAATTTTTCAACAACATTATCAACTCCAACTGAGGCTACTACATGTATCCTTGTAAGTTTTCTCACATCTTCATGGTTTTGCTTCAGACGAAGTTGTGGATGAATTGTCCAACATTTCTCAATCCAATGACCACTCATACTACAATGAGTGAAAAATATTGTGTTCATATCCTAGAATCACAATCCTTTCTTGCCATTTCCCCTATTCTTATTTGGGAATGAACTTTTCTTCTTGCCTCCTTCTTGGATGAATTATTCTACAAGGATTGTCTCGTCTAACATTTTTCCATACAATGGTTATTAAATTCACATAAAACACATGGATACATAGACCATAAGTTTGGTGTTATTGGACCATTATTTCCATGATTAAAGAAAGCATTGGAATAATTACCAAACCTTTTAGGACCACCCTTTATTCCAGCCCCACAAGTGGAAAATGTCTTCATTCCTTCCTCAAAATTATCACCTCTTATTGGAGATGCTTTGCATTTGATGCCTTTCCCAAGGCTGGAAGGGTGTTATGGTAGAAATAACGACTTCTGAATTATATGAACCTCTTCAATTGAAGCTTCCCTTACTTCAGTTATATTAGAGAATTCTCCATCTCCTTCTTTACCATATCCCAATCCTTCATAATGAGGTCTTCCCTCAATCTGGATGGGATTAGTCATTCTTTGGCCATTGATGCAAAGACCTTTTCCATCATATCCCATCTTGGTTAGTAGCTTAAATACAATACCATAAGTATGCTCCTTAAATTCATTCAAAGACTCATTTTCACCTTGATGGAAAGAAAAAGAACATGATGGATCATTTTCATGGCATACCAACCAGTCTTGAAGCTCTTGCTTCTCATCCTCGAGGTATTGTAGTTGCATTCTCAATTCAAAGTTCTCCTTCTGAATCTGTCAAATCATGTCTTTTTGAAGCCTTAATTTCATTAGAGATTTACTCATGGTGCCCCTTTGCAACAAAGAGATTTGTGCTCTCAAACAAGGAGTCTTCAAGCATGCCCTCATCTAGCTTGAATTTTGGCCTCATAAACATTCATTTGCAAATATATGTCAAACTAGCTATGATACCAACTTGATTTGAAAATCCTTAGATGTCAAATTACTCTTTAAACACACATCAACATCTAAACCGATTCATAAATTATGATCATCTTGACTATTTACAAAAACACATGTGAATCCCCTTACTTATCCAAAACTTCATTAACTTATGATTAACTTGTGGAAAAATGAGAGATAACACAACAGAAAATAAAAAAACAAAGAAGACAAGAGTTGATAACAGATTTCACCCCTCTTGGGCTACATCTCTAGGTCCACTTCCAAATAGTGAGACCATTCTATTAATGCTCAAATGCTTGGTATAATGATGACTTACAATGGAAAATTTGAAGACAGCCTTCAATTTTGTTTCTCAAACCTAGAAATAGAGGTCACCACTAAATTCCTCTTGAAATTCTGAGAAGAACGAGTATAAGCTCGACCATGTTTTGAACAAGTTCCCAAAGACCCCCTTTGGCATGAACTTTGAGACAATAGAACTCACTCTGAGTTCTTGGCACGAAAATTGATGTCAAAATGAACTCACTCTGATTTCTTGACAGCAACCAACCTATAGCACAATTGGTTGTGTGCTTGGTTTATATAGGGGAAGGTTAGGGGGGTCGAACCCCATTTGACTCCCTATATGCTCGGATGGAATTTAACTTAAACATAAATATAAAATTCTCATGGGTGCACGACATATGGCACAACGGTCGGAGTTCTAGTGTTAAAGCATTAGTCATTGGCCTGGAGGTCATGGGGTTGACCATGGTCAATGCCCATTTGTGGCATATTACATTTAATATGAACTTAAATATTAAACATGGAATGGTATATTCGATGAAGTGGTTAGCCAGATTGGTTAGTAGTTGGTTTGTTGAATCCGAGGTCTCGGGTTTGATTCCCTTCCGAGCCAACAAAATTTTGGATTCTCGTTATCCAACCCAACCAATCGAAAGGTGCCACGTGTAACCCTCTAATTGTTCCACATCACCACCACGTAACTTGTACAATCACCTTCTTGCATTAGCTACCACGTCACTTCCATACCTACCACGTCATGATCGTACCTACCATGTCAGCACCGTACCTTCCATGTGTTGTTCGTATTTCCACTTGTCAACATGTCATACTACCACATTTCATCCTTGCAATGATTCCATGTGTCATTCATACATTCCATGTCATCCTTTTGTACTTCCACATGTCATCCTTTCATTTATTCCATGTGGCACCCATACAGTTTATGTACAGTCCATTGTCATCTTATGTGTTTGCCACATGTCTTGGCCTATTTGACTTTATGCATGTTCGTCATACGACGTTAGTTTGAGGCCATTCAAATTGTGTTGGAAATCTCTCGTCAAACTCTACACAATGAATTAAATTCCATCTACATTTGATACAATCAATGTTTGAGTGTTCTAGATCCTCCTGGATCACTTGCTCCTGAGCACCCATTAATGTCATCACTTACCAACTCGATCTCTTGACAGGACTGGAAGGGGATAACTCCCTCTTTCCATCTGAAGGTTTACTCCCCACACTAGAGGTCTATGAACTATGCTTATCTTATGTTTTTCACCCTTCATAGCCTCCTTCTCCTTGTCCTCTTCCACATATATCCATTCATGATTTGAGATCCCCTTGGATCCTCTTATAGGTTGGCCTATAAACCTGTATAACCTAACCTCTCTGACACCAATATTGATTGTTGTGTCAGGTCTATCTCCCTCTGTACATTTAAGTACTTACCCTCTCTGAAAATTAACGAAAAAACCCTTGTCCTCCAAAACTGAAACTGAGAGCAAGTTATTCTTCAGTTATGGTACATACAACAAATTTTCCACCTCCAAAAATCCTTCTGACTCCCGCTGGAACCTCATTTTCCCAACTCCCTCTACACCACACTTGGAAAGAATGTCAAGCTCCACATGGAGATTTGAGTATGTCTTTGAACAAATGGTGAACAAATCATGTGTCATCGTCATATAACGAGAAGCACCATTGTCCAAGTACCAAGAACTCCTTGAGTTGGTGTTGGTAGAGAAGCATGAGAACATTGAGAATTCCTTCTCAAAAGTTTTTTCAAACTCATCTAGTTATGTCTCTATTGATGTTGTTGTCTGCATCTTCCCTTGCCCCTTCTTGTTCGGACACTATGATGGAGAGTGCCCATACTTGTGGCATGTGAAGCACTTGATTTTACTCAAGTCCTTCTTACGTGGTTGTGAGGTTGACTCCTCATTGTTACCCTTGGAACCCTTTCTTTTTCCCTTTCTTGTCTTACTAACAAGGGTCAGGTTCTCCTCCTCCTCTTCATATCCATCCTTTCCTACTTTATACTCCTCTCGAGTCTCTTCCTAGATGCAATCATCTCAAAGTCTCTGCCAATCTTGGAGTTTCTCCCAAGTGCATACTCCCTTCACAAATGGTTCCCAAGACTTAAGAAGACCATTCAATACCACATTCACAAGCTCTGTGTCCTCTTGTTTCTCCCCTATGGCTGCAAGTTTGTCATGCACCTATGTGATCCTCATGAAATAGCCGATAACATTATCAGATATAAACATTTGCACCAATCTGAGTCTTTTCCTTAATACCATCTTCATATTCATGTTCTTTCTCTGGAATAAACTTACCAAGGCATTAAACATTTGTTTGGTTGTGTTCTTCTCAGATAGGTGAGGAATTAAATGATCCTTCACCAAATCCAGGAGGACCCTCTCTTCTTTGATCTTTTTCTTGTTTTGAGCTTCCAAAGCTATCAAATATGTTGGTGGAGTAACTACTTTTTCCACTAACTCCCAAAGGTCATAATCCTTCAATGCCAAAATTACTATTTATTTCCAAGATAGGAAGTTGGATGTTCCATCCAATCTATCTTCAACTCTCAACGATGTTATTTCCATCCCTAAGACCTGATAAATTTCCCTGGATATAACGTGTTGCTAGAAACTTCCCCTGTAATATCCTGGAAAACCCTATACATGCATGTCACAACTAAATCCCCACGTATGTATGTATCTGTGCTTACCGCTACCCACGTATGTACACACCTATGCTTACTTCTACCCATGTACATGCACTTGTTTCTAAAGAGACCCACATATATACGCACATGTCCCTTCTGTAACCACATTTACAGCCCCATAAACCTGCAAAACCCTAGTTTTGCCTCAGTACAACTGTTCCCCTTAAATATGTCCTTCGATTTATTCATGTTGGTTATGTATTTGCTAATATCTCGTGCATATATGATAGATATGTTATCAACTGCTATGGATCTAAGATCTGGCTTCCCTTCAGAGCATGTGCTCGGATACCATGTTGAAAACCTCTTGCTCCAACACCTAGGTATCTTGTTATCTAGTGATTTCTTTACTGCAAATCAGATTAGCATCTTATAAAACAAAAATGCATTGATGAAATATTCAACTCAATAAATCTAGCAGAAGAAAAAATTGGAAACCAAATCATGCACACATAAACACGAATATTTTTGGGTAGATACCCCTAGAAAAAACCTAGAGGGAAAACCAATGTTGAGAATTATTTTATTATGCTAAAATCAGGGCTCCCATAATAGGGATAATGGCCCACTGAGAGAAATACAACTGTAGACAAACCTAGAAAAGTATGGTCTATTGTATGGCCCAAAACTGCACTCTTTTTTAGATGTAAGTGTCTATCCCTACTGTGTACCTGTGTATATGTGTATGTACCCATTGGCGCCCACATACATGTACAAAAATCATGTACGTAAAGCTTCATATGGAACAACACTTTCCTGTGGGTTTGCCTGACTGAAACCCACTTGTGATAGCCTCTCTTCTCTCTTCTCCTTGACCTGATCTCTAGATGGAAGTCTTTATCCACCTATCCAATATCTCCTTGAATCAGAATCCTTCATGATCCAACCTTCTGAGCAAAAGTCCTTCTCTTCTATGATTAATCTCGAAGTGTCTTCCTCTTTCACCCTAGCCTTGATTTTATAATATTTAGTTATAATCTAACCCTAATCTCCAAAGTGATTAACGGTTGAGATTAATTCTCACCTCACTTGAGATTAATGGTTAAGATTACATGCTAATTAATTTTAGCATTTTCTTTAAATAACTTAATTAATTAATTAAAGAACTTTACTTTAATTATTCCTTTAACTAAAGTGAATATACCAAGATAGAAGTCTTTGGATGACTTATGCATGCTAGACACCAAGCCTATGCAGAAATACTTGTCTTATTCTACATGCATCAGAAATTATCCCTTTGGGATAGGTACCCCATATTATCCTCCCTAGGTACAATACATTCCATCCCCATTTGCATGTTTCATCCCCGAAACTTGGGAAGAAGCCATATAACATGACCTACTAAGAAATCTAGTCAATTGGTACTATGCACAAACATCCATGCATCCTAGTGAAGTGTGGACATGGGGTCCAACTATGGTCTTTCCTCCTTGATATTGACTTTGGTTTCTCCTTGGGATCCATGTTTCATCATGCTACTATGATCTCTCCTTGCATTACTTTTAGTCCTCCATGTGCCTCCATGCTAGTTGTCTTTATGGTTCCATGTTAATCCATAGTTAGTTTGTTGATGCTCATGCCCTCACCTTGACGATTGTTGATTCTCTAAGTGGTGGGGATGGAAATATACAACAAACTTAGCTATAAGTTCTTCTTTCTTTATCTCTTCAATGTGGTTCTTTAGCTTCTTATTCATTTTTATGCCCTTATTGGGGCTTTTCTTTATGTTCTTTTGTAAGCTCTTATTCTAATTCAACTCTGGAATCTTCACCTGATATGTCATTAGGTATTGCAATTAGTTCTCCTGGAAGGACTTCTTCATGTTCATCCTTGGGCCCTTCCTATTTAATAAGAGAAATATCCTACAATGTAATTTTCGTTTTCATGTACCAAAGCTTCAAAAACATCTTTTTCACATTACTATTAACTATACCAACTGAGTCCATCCAAGGATATCCCAAAACAATATCCACATCATCCATATATTATATAGCATAAAAATATTAATGTGACACATATTTGTCCATGGTAATCTTCAAAACTTTAAAAATTTTAATATTTTCACTCTCAACCTATGTGGTTTGAATATTCTTTCTGGAAACTCGTAGTCTTTTAACCAAGTTAACATTGATGAAATTATGTTTTCAACTAGGGTTAATAGAAACAATGACCTTCTCTTGTTGAATAGATGCATGAACTTGTAATATAATGTTTTCATATGAAAATAAATATCGTGTGTTCTTCTTATCCTTCTTCACAACATGAGACCACCTGTCTAAACATACATTTTCATATTCTTCATCTGAAAGTGGATTCATCTTTTCATAGTTAAGTGAATTCCACTAGATGGTGGCATCGCCTCTTAAATTAGTACTTACCAAATATATCCATATCTTTCCCTATAACAATTCCACATCTTTTATTTATTCTTAAATACTAGGACTGTCATCCTTGTCCATAAAAAACGTTTTGCTATGAAAACCCAAAAATATAATTAGGGCTTTGAAAAAAATCACGTACTTTTCAAAGAGATCCTTTATGTAGTCAGGGTTTAAGGTGGTTAATGTAAATTGATCACAACTTTTGTGATACTTCATGGATTGGCTATTACGACCACAATTATGAAATTCCATGGCCACGCTAAATCTAGTGGCACTAGTTTGACTAAAATTTGTGTAGTCTATCAAAACATATCCAACCCGCAAACTGCACGACTCTCACAAAAAAAACCCTAAAAGTTGTTGATTTTAAATCAGCGACAACTCCACTTCCCAAAATCTTTTTTGGACAATTTATTCCATGATCTTGGGTATTTTTTCAAGAGGAATTTATATCTCCCACTGGTTTCTTCAAATTTTGCACAATTTTTTTCAAAAATTGACCTAAATGTTGTCATCCTCTTTTTTCCTTCAAAAAAAATTGCAAAAAAAAAATCTAAGATATGTCCTTGCAGGGGAACAATTATAAATCTTAGGGAAAAGAAAAAAAATATTCTAATATATGTATAACACCAAAAATATAAAAATCATCATTGAGTAAAAATAAGGGAAGGCCAAAGGATGATGGAAAAACAATTTAATGTGAAATGTAAAAGGTGGCTAGTCTTACTCTATCACATGGAATAAAAGGCATTTTGACATTGCAAAGAATTGAATGTGAAATGTAAAAGGTGGTTGGTCTTACTCCATCACATGGAATAAAAGGTAGTTTGACATTGCAAAGATTGGATTAGTTACTTTAAATATGTTTCCACATTAATGTGTAATGTGAAAGGTTGCAACTCTTACTCCATTACATAGAACAAAAGGTGTTTTACATTGAAAATATTAGATTAGTTACTTTAAATATGTTGTGTGCTCTTAATTTGTGATTCAAATGCTCCAGCATGATTGATTTATAACCAATTTCACTCACTAATAATGGGTGGAATTGAATAAAACTCTCTAGACAAAAAATATTAGTTATGGTCCACTCATTTCAAACTAGATGTGAGTTAACTTCAAGGTGCTTGTGAGATATGGAATCCATGTAGTCATCAATAGAGAAATGTTCCTTAAATTGTAACCTATTAAGTAATTTATCATTTATTTTCTCCTTATACAATTTTCTTTTTTTTCTTAAGGTAAAATTTTAAAGATTTCTAAATATATGTAAATGTAACATTTACATGTATATTTAGAAAGCACTGCTTATGTAAAAGTAATATATCTAACACATCCATCCAATTGTCAAAGGTAGGACAATAAAAAGAATTTCCCAATCCTTAATGCCTATAAATAAGAAAAATGTTAGGGACCTAACCTCCCTAACCCCTCACGTAGGTAGAATAATATTGTTGTAGGGATTTTGAGCCCTACAGGAGCTGACCTCCCTTAGGTTATTCCTATACCGAAGACAAAGATAGAGGTGTAATCTATGGAAAATCCAAGATCTGATCTATATGCAAAAGGAAACTATGAGTATTTATAATGAGGAAGCATACCTGATTTCCGAAGGTTGTCCATGCACACTCCTGGTTGGTTTCTTGTGCGAAGGTTTTTTCTTCTCTGAGAGACAGCGTTCTACACACAATAAAACAAGATAATTTCCAAGATCAAAGTAGATGGATACAAATCAATGACAAATCTACTAATATATTATAACACATAACTTTATTAAGTTTATACAAATGAATATATGCAAGCAAATAGAAAATTGAATAGACGGAAAAAGTTGGTACACCTTTTATTAATTATTGAAACAACATTACAACTTACAAATGGAGAAGTTGATGCAACAATTTATTTCCAAGTTCCTTGCCCAAATCTGGTAGCCAAAGTAGTAGCATAAGATTTTTATCTCTTTCCTCCTTCTTCCCATGAGAATGACTTGGTTTTTATAGGGATTTAGGGATAAGTCCATATGGTTATTAGGATAATATCGTGGAGTTCATAATGGAATCCTTCTTGAGGCTAAACAACGAGAAATTAGTGGGGAGGTCTCATCCATTGTAACCAAATCCAAAAATGGGAGTTTCTAGGCTTGGTCGCTCCCTAAACACACAAATAGAGCGCTCGATCACTCCCTGGTAGGCCAGGAAGAGAGACCAACCCTTTTGGTCACACCCTTAATGAAGGAAAAGAGAGACCAGTTGGGAATTAGGATGGAAACTCAAGGAAGAAGTGGTGAAAGTTGTTGAATTGGATAGGTGACCTCTAGGAGATGATAGCTCAATGGTTAGGAGGTTAATAACTCTATAACAGATGCCCCCTAAAGTTTGATATCACAAGAGGTGTCTGATGACCGAAATGCTTTACCAATAAAAGTCACAGAGCTTTGGGCAAAGGAAACTTGGAAGAGAGAATTGTCAGTTCTATAGAAAAAACATCCCCGAGGCAGGCATACCCATACTCAGTAAGAGAGACAAGAGCATAGCCGCCATAATTACACTGCGGATCCATGCATGACGCGACTTACTAGGGCATGGCCACGTTAACATACAAGGTATATCCATGCAAGACATAAGTGAAATCATAGCCACGACCAAGTACAAATGTGGATCTATGTCACATCATACAAATCAATGAGATGAATCAAGAACTGAGCATTCTGTGAAGTGCTCATGAATATTCTCCAGCACATCTTGGGAAAGAATATCATCGAAAACGAGCATGATGTTTCCCAAGGTCTTCGTCCTACATCTGGAGGGTATTAATCTACGACATGTGAATCAATGAACTGAAATCGAGCATGGTAGAAACCGTCTGATTATCGGTCATTAATGGATATTGTTAACATACAAGGGGGAATCCACCGATGATAATGATGGAACCCAATATACCGAGTGCAATCTACAAAGTGAGAATAAAGGAGCTGACATCGAACACTCATAGATTCATTCAACAAGAGCCAATAATGTGATCCCACTATTGAAATGCAAGGAGACCTATCACTGATATCTACAAGTCCCAGGGTACTAACGGGTTTCTAGATTTCAATACTGGATAATGAGTTGTAGTCAACAGGGTGAAATCCATCGAAGGAGGGACTTGATGTATCCCCCATCAATCGACGTGAAAAATGTAAGGATAGATGGTTTGAATATCATAATAATGGAGCAAAACTGACACAGGGATGGCTAAAAAAAAGAGGAAAAAATAGACGGCAGGTGGCTGACACAGGGAAACTTCCCTTGAACAAGTATGCATGACAAATGGCTTGACTCGACAACATTAACTTAAATGAATACCATAATAATTGGTCATGGACCTATGAGTGTAACGTGACACAATGATGGAAATGGTAGTTAATGAAAGTAAATGGATGAACCGACTGTTGTATGTGATTATAGAACATGTGCTTTGTTCAAGGGCAACTCAAAGTAGTGAAAGCTGCCAAATAATGAAGATAACAAGATGGAAAAACCCTTTAAAAATTCCCCACAATGATTGGTGAGTACCTCTTTCTATTTTTATGAGATGGAGGACGATAACAAATGCTCGATATAGCTCATATGGTGATGAGTCCCTTGACATATTATTAATGAACCTGAGGAAGGATGGGTTTGGTCCCATGTGTAGGTCCTTCGATGTAAAGTTTAACGAGTCCAAAGAAGGTAAAATTGATGGTATTTTCATGTTTAGAGAGTCTGAAAAGGTCATAAAGAAAACTCCATAAGGAACTTTTTTGTAAAATTACTCTCTGGGTCTGAAAAAATATAAAACAATACCTAGGAGAACTCTCCTAACCAAGAGAGCTAAGGTGTTCCTTTTTCGTAAGCAGACTGGTGAGACTGAAAAATGGATCTCTTAACAGACATGATTTCTAATTTGACTTAATGAGCGTGAAAGACAACAAGATCGCTCGACAATCTTTTCATTTTTAACAAGTTCGAAAAGAGCTTAAAGAGTTCTCCATGATGAGGTCCTTTTTCGTAAGTAGTTCGTCTGGCCCGAAAAAGCAGTAAACATATACCAGGTGGACATATTTTCAAATCCATTGAAAAAGTGTGAAAAGACAAGCATACTCAGTGATCTTTTCTTATTTAAGGAGTCTAGAAAGAGATAAAAGAAAACTTCGTAGAATGGTTCCATAGTTTATATTGGTACTGTTCCTGAAAAAAATAGATTAGTATGTGGTTCCAAAAAATAAATGTCCCCAAAAAAATGAAGAAAGGGAGCTATATCTAGTGTGAAAAGGGTGAAAA
>ML834463.1:33309-49789 GCA_009831015.1 Picea engelmannii | reverse complement strand
AACCAAATGCAGGCCTTCCACGAACCTCCCAGCCTTAGACCACACTACTCATCAACTCAGCAGTGGGTCACCCCCGAGCTGGGACTAAGCTCCACCCCAAGGCAAGGAATCTAGGCTCAGGCTGAGGTTATAGGGAAAACAGTCACACACAACCCCAAGGACGGAATGCTCTCCCAGGAATCTCCCACGCTCACTGCCCACAGACCCTCATTCCCCACATGCCTGTTCCACCCAAGGAGAATGCACCTTCTCTGTCACCTGGACAGTCCTTCGGCTGCCAATCTCCCTTACCTTGGGTTACAGGAACAGACCGGACTGGAAGTCTCCAGGCTCTATGGAAACTACAGGGTTCCTTCCAGGAGTTCTCTCCTTCCCCTGTGCACTCTCTCACCTGGAGGGAGTCTCTCACAGGCCAACAAGCCTCACACAGTCCAGTACTGCGTAGTCTCAACAATCCCATGGGAAAACAAACACAGGCTTTCCAAAAACTGGTTCGACAATCACAGGATGGATTCACAATCACGGCTTCAGAACAGGGAATGCTCGCATAGGCTCGCTCAGCTTTCCCGAACAAGCAAAGACTCTTCCCCGAATTCAACACAGGCTTCTCATAGGCTAGGGTTACATGCACGAGATTTCTCAGAATCAGACACAGACATTCGAGTCACAGGGTATCCCCAAGGTTCTCTATAGGAGTCAGGTTAGTCATACTGCTCAGAGCTCCGTACGCATTCAGAAAATCTGGTGGAATGGGAATGGAACCTTCTCACGATTCACCCTGGCCATTTTATTCACATGCACCAGGGTTGACACTTGTCACCCATGGAACTGCATGTGTTCCACCAACACGCGTTCCTCCCACCACTTGAGAAATCAAGCGTCCTTCCAAAAGGACTTAGGATAAAAACATATGATGCACATATCTTTTGGAATAATATGAAAATATTATTCCCAGGCTTAAGCCCCCCCTATGCTTAGCCCCTAGGCTCAACACTTAGCCCCTTTCCCACCTTCCAGCCCCTAATTCCTTGCCCACTCTGTGGATTCTCAGTCCCCCTTCACTCATTCATCATGGTCGGTTTGCACCTGGCAGTGTTTATATTTTATTAAATGTTCTGCATACATACAAGTACAACAACAGGCTCAGAAGTCACTCCTCGATTGCAGCAAAAGCATAGCCCAATTCCCATCAGTTTAAATGTCACGATTTGTTGATAGAGGGTGATGAATGGAAGTAAACTCAGAACAATATCGTTCTAACTCAGAAAACTGGGTTGGAATAGTTAAGACAGGTGAGGTCTTGATCTAATTTAATCCAGTAATTTTTCATAGTAGTGAGTAAGTGGAGGGAAAAACAAAGGAAATAAAGTCTGCTCTGGACATCCGGTCTTCCAGCAGCCTTAAAAAAAAGGGGAAAAGTCTCAAATATGAGATCCTCTCAGATCTGAGAAAATTCAAGAAAATTAAGATGCTGCAAAACTAATATAGTCAAACATACATCATATAGTCATTACAACACCCGATTGGATCATCCATGCCCGGGCTCTTAAGATTCAGAGGAAAACGGGGAGGAAGATGTTGGCTTCCATTAAATAAGAAGTCTCAAATATCAATCTATAACCAGGGAACCAAAGGCCTCATTAAAGCTTTACAATTGGGAGCTTAGCTCTACCATCCATCCATACAAAAATACAAAAACTGAGTATATATACTCAGATCAATTCGCCACCTTGGCAACATGAGGGTAGATGAGACATTAAAATCCAACTTAGCGTGTGTAGGATCCTCCGGTCAGACGAGGACATCAGATCATCATAGATTCTTTAGGAAAACCTGCACACAGGACGATCTTGGGCAGACTGCCTGCCAGAACCTCCATGCCTTACATTTAAGGAGTGAGGCGAGATTTCAACCACCTCCTCCTACCTTTATTTACCTCTAGTAGGGACCAGGATCGAGGCCGAGTTGAATTGGCACGTGGAGAACGCGACGATGCCTCCTGCAACTAAACCCGACGCTTTGTCCCTTTGCGCAGCTCTTTCTATCACCCCAAGTGACTACGGGCCGTGATCCTACGCCTATATTCAAAGGCGCTTTTCGCATTTCGCATTTCCGCAATTCCAGATGCAGTGGAGGAGCGGCCCCCTATCTTTCAAAGTCCTGGTAGCCAAAATGTTGAAACGGCTAATCATTTCGCGTTTCGGCGATTCCAGATGCAGTGGAGGAGAGACCCCCTGTCTTTCAAAGTCCCGGTAGTTGAAATGACAAAACGGCTAATCATTTCGCGTTTTGACTGGATTGGATGACCACGATCATTTCGACATTTCGGGACCCACCTTGCCACACGATAAACGTTGGCGCCCTTTCCCCAGGCCTGTTTCCTTTGTGACTGGGCACCAAGACTGTGGGCCCAACTCCTGGGGGATTTTACATTTCGCGTTTCGGCGATTCCAAATGCACTGGAGGAGCGACCCCCTGTCTTTCAAAGTCCCGGTAGCCGAAATGTTGAAACGGCTAATCCGCAATCAATGGTCGGATTTGATGTAATATGGACGGTCATGATGAACCTTAATGTATTTCGGGGATTCTCCCACCAGAAGTTCTCGTTCCTTTGCTCTCGACCCTTGTATTTCAAAGTCCCGGTAGCCGAAATGGCGACCAGACTTAATCGTATGCCACATGTCCTTCAAGATTAATGGTCTCGATTCTTTTGGGGATTCTCCCACCGGGAGCTCCAAAATCCCCAAAATGTCGACTAGCTACCACCTATCCCCCTTCTTTAGGACCCGACTTTCCATACGACCCTATGCTATGACTGTAGGCCCGCACCCAAAGGCTCCTTCGCATTTCGCGTATCATGGGTGGAAGGGAGTCGACCCTTGTATTTCAAAGTCCCAGTAGCCGAAATGGCAACCAGACTTAATCAGGCGCCATGTGTCCCAACTAGATCAGACGACCATGATCATTTCGTGACTTTGGCCCTAAGGGATGAGCCCATGCGCTAAAACTCATGCAACTTTGTGGCTTTGGCTTACTCGATGACCATTGATCTGCTCCATCGATGGATCTTCCCCACTAAAAAGAAAAAATGCCCGCCTGCTTGATTTTTAACCCGAAAATAGAGACTTTATGCATGCTGCACTTGGGTGCTCATGGTTGCGACCTTGAATAACTTCATTTGATGGGTCTTAAGCCCCATTTCATTTATTTTACACCAAGGGCATGAAATCGGAGAGAAACACCCCGCTTGCAAGAATTGGCGCTAACAGGTTGGATTCCTCACATCTTAGTTGGATATGAGATCAACAAGTTGGGTCTTGTTATTAGGGTTGGATTCCTCATTTATCAATTGGATCTGAGAACTACAAGTTGGGTCTTGTATCATAGAGTTGGATCTCTCATATTCAGTTGAAGTTGAAGATATTAAAATATTGATTTTATTTGTATTCATTCAAGTGAAATAAATAAAAGAAATATATTTTATCTACTTCATACATTTTGTGTTATACATGTTTATGAATTATTAATTGAGATGCATATATCGTATTCAGTTAATTCAATTAATCTATGAGAGTGTGAAAAACAGACAAAGTTTCAGACACTGATTCACCCCCCCCCCCTTAGTGTCAAGTGTATATTTCAACACTCCTTAATTCCCTCTTCTGATCATCGGGTAATTTATTTAAGGCCCAGAGTCTCCCCTCTCTTTCTCCTATCCTTTTGGCTTCATTGACATGTTCTTGGATAACCTGTTCATCGTTGAAATTGCAAATCATGAATTTTATATCGTCAGGATAATCTTCGTCTCGTTAGGGGCACTAATATTCCCTATGGGGTTCTTGTCATGGGAGACACCAAGCTTCTATATCAACTGTCCCAACAGGTTTCAAAGTATCTGGGGCCTTTGCCTCTTGTTGAGGTCTTGGTTTCCGACCGGTGGCATCTCTCTGTTGTCTGGGAAAATGAGGTATGGGAGCAGATTGATTTATTTTCACTGTAGTCATACAGTTCATAAGCTGATTCTGCACTTGAACAAACTAAGTATTCATTTGGTCTATCTTTTGAGTCATAAGAGAAATCAGATTAGGAACACTGATGTTGGAAACCTTCGTCCTTGATTCTGTCTTGTTACGAGGGTACTAAAAAGGTTCTATTTTTGAATCAAGGAGATTCTCTTCAATGTCAATATTGAACTCTTTAGCCTCTTCCAATGATGTGGGATTTTTATCTTTAAGAATGTATCATAACTGCCCTTCAAAATAATTCATGTAAAGGAGATGAACTAATGATGTTGTAGGATGGTAATTTGTTGGAATTTGATTGTACAACCTATCAAATCCAGAAATTAATTCCTTTACCTTTTCATTATTCTTTTTCTTTATTTGATTGAATTGAGTCCCAAGTGTCCCACCATCTTATTTTCTCGACCATCTGCTCTTGAATAAGTTGGAAAAAGAATCATAAGACGTTATATGATTATCATGGATTCCTTTCAACCAATCAAGGGCTTCTTCATTCAATGACAAAGAAAATAACCTCATGGCCACATCCTCATGATCAATACTTGCATTGTCCATGTCCCAACCCATGACATAAATGTGGTCTTCAAAAAATATCACATTGTTTCTTGGGAACTTTGGAAACCACTTGTTGACTTCTGTTGGCATTTTTTTAGGGTAACCTTGGATATTGGCCATGTTAAGGGGTTTGTAGAGGTCCCTTGCCCAAGGAAGAGCCATTGGAAAAAGAAGAAGGGTATTATGGAAAAGGGTTTTGGCAACAAGAGACTTGAGATGAGGCCTGCTTTGGTAAACCTTAGAAGGATTGAACCTCTCAGGGGGAAAAGGTTTGGGGAAATAAGCATTCTGGGAAGGTGGAGTCGCCAAATGAGTTTCAAGATGAGCTCATCAAGGAAAAGGGAAAGGGAACGTCCCTTAGGTGGAGTCGTCAGGAAAGCTAAGGAAGAGGCTTTGGGATAGATACCAAAGTGTCGTTAGGGTACAAAGAAGACCCAAAATCTTCCTTGGAAATGATGCCAAAATGTTATAGTGCAAGTTGCAGGTTGGGAAAATCCCAACCCAACTACAAGGAAAGTGCTACAACTTGGGAATACTACACCCAATGTCACCTCGATGTAGGTGCCACACTTCAAGGGTGACTAGGTCACTCTAGGGAGGCGATCCCGGTGACCCCAGGGGGAATGAGATGGATATGGATAAAGATGGAAGTGAAGCCCCTAGAGGTCAAGTCTAAGTGAAGTGAAATGTGTGGAATGAAGTCTTGGGAAGGTCCAAGGGTTTCCAAGTATGTTGAGTAACCATTTGCAATGATGTATGTTAGTTGGATCAACAAGTTAAGATTGATGTCCCTAATTTGCAGCAGTATATAACAATATATATCATAAATATAATGGTACTATAATCTTCTCAATAAACGCTAGAGATCAAGTAGAAAATACAAGAGAAAGACTAGTTACTGACTAGCTAAACTCAAGATGAAAAACCAATATTCTAGCATAAAAAGATAAGGGCGTTGTGAACACTTGTCTGTAGAAAATTATATCATCCTTATGGATGTAATATTCAATGTATTACAAAAAGAAAATCAGCCATTGAAATCCCCTCAAAATTTTCCAAAAAGTGTGCTAGACCAAGAAGAATAAGTGTGCAAACTTTGAGCAAAATCCAATGGTTGATAAGGTAGTTATTCAAGCAAATGAGTTAGGGTTTATGCAACACTAATGGATGGAGATGTAATTTTATAACAAAATCAAGAAGTATCTCCTTGATGGGGATGCCTTAGTGGTTGTGAGGTGCCCAAGGCACAAGGAATACAATCCACTTTGCAAGAAGTACAAATGACCAAAAATCATGTTTCCCAATGCAATATTTTATTTCTCCAATGCAATAATAAATGAATAGTGCTTTTAATTATTGGGCTAATAGGGTCATGAAAATAAAGAGCTAGAGAAGCTACCTCCTTGGGGGTGTAAGCCCTTTTACTTCCCAAGGAAAGTTTCTCTAGCTAGGGTTTAAGCTAAGAGGGTGTATGCCCTTATACGTCTCTTAGCAAACCCTTGTTTAACCAATAACATGAAGCATAAAATGATGAAGACTATAGTGGGGGTGTATGCCCTTATACTTCCCACCTAGCTCCTAGCACAATGACCTTGACTTGAAATAAATGATAGCATGAGAGTAAAAACCATACCAATTTAAGGGAAAATGCCAAGATAATCCACCACAATAGCAAGAGATAAGCCTTCCAAGGCTAGCGCATCACTCCCATCAACCATAACATCAAGAGATAACCATAAACAAGAGCCAAAATAGACAAAGATAGCGAAAATTTTAGACCAATACTTCTCACAATGAGAGAGAGTTATGTTAAAATGAGAACTTATGATCTATTATTTATACAAAATGTCACCAAGGTGACTTGTCCATAAATTAAGGGGTAAACCACAAGACTAGGAGTCAACAACTCTAATATTGCCCCCTTTAACAAGGTAACATTAAACAATTCATTTAAAGTTTCACTTTTGCACAAATAAACCCTAATTTTACATGGACGTCTCCCCTTTAGGGGACATTTTTCCACTTAGAAGAAGTCATTGGTGTTGGAGAAGCATGGGTAGGCCTCCAAAGGCCACATGTCAAGCATCTAGACAATCTCCTCATGGTGAAGACCTTATTCTCCTCAAAACATCCATGTGTCAATGACTGGCACCTCACCACCAAGCCCTAACCCCCCTAGGTGACATCATGCCTCTAGGAGTGACATTTTTCCTCTCATAGGAAAAATGTTTGGCATGTTGGGGATAAGCTATGTCGTCCAAGTCAATCTCAAGGCCTTCCAAGTTTGATATTTCTCATCCGGCAAGCATGCCCTTGGCATCCAACCTATGGGATTGTAGCCCCATGGAAGCCCAAGCTAGGCTTGTTCTCCCAAAATTGTCCACCAACTAGGTCCTGTAAAGTCAAATGAGCACACCCTCCAAGGATCTCAAGTCATAACATCATGACAAGTGAATCCAATCAACAAATGAGCCACCTAAGCATGTGCATCAAAGATGACTATATCAAACAATTAAATTCTCAAAGATACCATGCGACTTGTCAAGATTGAATATGAGAGGGTTGACGAGGTGTCCTATTGGGTAGATCTTGCCCCAAGTCAAGGAGAGTTTTCAAGAGATCCCTCTCTAAGCCATGTGAATTGGATGAAGTGGTTGGGGTCAAGACTCAATGGGCATAGGGCTCATGACATATAAGGGGTCGTAGCGTCTCATTCATGGGTGCCTTTGTAGAGGGTGTGTGGTACCTTCTTCAACAATGCACTTTTTCCAAGCCCATCAATTGCTTTTTATCTTTCTTTCTTTGTATTTTCTTTCAATATAGCATAAAGATAGGTTCAAGGTCACTACTCTGGCATGGTGACCAGATGATGGCAATGTCACCCACAAACACCTAGTGGAAATGAAAAGGTTGGCTCGTGATGAGACCCCCTTTCTCTCAACCATGCAACTGAGAGCCATTACCCTGGTTTGGTGATCATATGGTGGCAATGTCATACCACTAGATATTTATGGACGTGATAGTTCGACTCGTGATGAGACCTCATATCCTTCAACTAACCTTTTAAGCATTCTTTATTATATTGTGGGTCCCCTTTACTCAAAGATAAGTGTTTCACTGCTTTCTTGGGTGATCCCTAGGCGAAGCATCTAGAAGGTTTATACAAGGCTTTTATCTTTTACCCAACATCAACCCCTCTGGACCTTCAACCCCTTCTTACCATAGAATGAGGGACAACCCCTTCTCGGGTCAATGCACCCTAAAATCCCAAGAGATAAGGAAACATAGGGGAATAATGATGGAAAGTGGTAAGTATGGTCGAGAACAGTACGATGGCTCTTTAAGCGAGTTCCTAGTAGCAAACCCATCCCCAATGAAGACCATTTACTAGGGCACAATGTCAACCACCAAGGTGAAGCAGGGAAAAAGGCATAATGCACAAGCATATATCATGAAATCTAGAGCAATCTAAGATACAACATACTCAATTGGATTAAATATTGAAATGATGCTCACTATAATACTGACTTGTACCTCATGGAGCAAGGCCCACCACCTTTTGGAAGCTAGTTGATGTGGTGGATGCCATTTGGAAATCTGTGACCATCTGTGGTGGTGAGAGGGGTTTCCATCTATGCAAAAGGGTATTGCTGGTCATGTAGTCTCTCGACACTCCATATATGCAACCTGGGGGCCTCGAGACATAATCTCCTTATTTATCCACAAAATGGGGATAACAGGCCGAATATTGCATCGATTAGCCAAAGAACCCCATTTGGATTTGAACTTGTGACCTCTTAGGAGGAAACACAGATTCTTAACCATTAAGCCCACTCATACTGTTTTTAAAGCTAATAAATTAGGTAAGAAATTAACTAAATTAATTGTTGCCAATATTATTGGCATCTAGTTAATCTTGTGTTTACAAACCTTTGGTTTTAAATTTTGTGGATAAGATTTATATTGATAGATTTATTGAATACATGTCAATTTATGAATGTGGATAAACATTCCTTAAATTTTCTTAAATTAAAAAAAAAAAACAACAACTAATAATTTGAAAATTAGTTAAACTGATATTAACAATTTTTTTATAATAATAAACCATGTAGAATCATAGTTAGAAAATCAGAGAAAAGGTGTCCAAAGATGGAACACATGACATTAAATAATTCTAACTTTTGGCTTAGAAAAAGTGGTTAAATAATTCTAACTTTGGCTGTTGTTATAAAATTTCCAAAAAGTTTTAAAAAAATATGGAATTAAGTTTTTATTTATAAAAAAATGATATGATTTGGTGGATTTTGGGGGTGATAATTACGATTAAATAACTAAAAATATATGAAAAATAATTTTTTTGGGGGAAGACAAGGCACTTCGACTCCGTACAGAGTCCCTGCGTGGTTGGTACTAACAATAGAAAACAAAGAAATATCACGGGTGACAAAAAAAAATGATTCACAAACCATTGGCGAAGCGAAAACCATGGGCGCCATTTTTATTTAAGAAAGAAACAAATATTTCCTCGACCGTTAGAGCGTTTTCGTAATTTTCCCGAAATGAAATTTCACTGTAAATCATTTTTCCGCCTTGATGGTGGATGAGATTCCTAGATGGGCTTAAGGTAATAAGAAGTATGAAATAATTATATTATGAATTTTCATAATAATAATTAGATTTGGGTTAATGCCCCACACAGGTCAAGTATTTAATATTCAAAATTTACATTTGACATACACACTATTTTGAGTTAATGCCTCACACAGTTTAAGTATTTAATATTCAAAATTTACCAAAAAAAGATAGAGAGATTTGACATGCACACTAGCACGGAAGAGTGCATGACATGCAAAATTCAAATATAATGTTCATAATTCATACGTGAAGGGGAATTAACACTACCATTCAGTTGTGAAAATTGGGAGATTTTTCTCGGAGTGAACTGTGAATAACTTGTTATAATAGAATTATGATAAGTTATAGCCATGAATTATGTTTGAGAGTAATTATTGTTATCAATAAAAATTGAATTATAGTTGGGAATCCTTGAGAGAAGTGGGATAGCTTAAGGGATTGCTTAGTAAAGAAGAGGATCCCATTTATTGGGTTGTGTAGGTTGGTGGAGAAAGATGGCTATGGATTATGATTATTATAGGTGGAATATTGACTTTGGAAATTGGGCTATGTGAAGAGAGGTGAACCTAGCCATAGGTAAATTCATCCTTTAGACTCATGCCCTCAACTTGGGGGTGACCTCTATTGCAAAGAGATTAAATGCAACAAAAAATGTATGATTGAATGCAATGTCTTTCTTCTACAACAATTGGTGGATTATTTCCAGAAATATTAGTGTTTTTGATTTACTTGTGCAATTGTTGAATTATTATGTTTATGGTATAAATTGAAATAGTTTTTAGTTTCTTCAATTCTATTTTCATGTTTAAGTTATAAATTGAATTAGTTTCTAGTTTCTTTAATTCTGTTTTCATGTTTAAGTCTCTATCTATAAGTTATGGTGTCATTGTCCACTAAATTGTTTCATAAAGTTTGCATAAACTTGATTTATAGTGTCTACATTTATTAATTAACTATTAACATGATAGTAAAGAAGGGCATCAAAACAAGTAAATTAGAAACATGATATCAAAGAAAAATTGTTTCATTACGTTTACATAAACTTGATTTATAGTGTCTACATTTATTAATTAACTATTAACATAATAGTAAAGAAGGGTATCAAAACAAGTAAATTAGAAATATGATATCAAAGAAATGGTATCAAGAAGTATCTCATATCCTCAATAGAAAATAGAGAGCATTGAGTATGCTATAATTATTGTCTCCATAAGCATTATTGCAAAGTACCATTTTTATTACTTGACACAAAGGTGTCCTTATGACCTACAACATCTCGAGCCATCAATAATGCACCATGTCCATTTCCAATTAAGAATTCTAATGCCTTGGAACCTAAGGAATCAAGAGAAAGCGCTTGGTATGCAATGTTATTTAGATTGAAGAACTCAAACTCTTGTACTTTGGCATTCTTTTTTTTTAAGATGTATATTTTGTTAATAAAGTATTTTCTAATTTCTCATGTAAAATTAAAAATTAGTATTGTCAAAAATATTTTTAATAATAAATATTAATGATGGTGACAAACATTATTTACGAAAATCAATTATTTAATTAAAATATTTTCACTAATATCAATATGAGTGTGGGGTAATTAATATTAGTGCTTCTAGAAGTCTTCAATAACATCAACCTAAATATTTTTGTTGCGTATGAAAAGTGACGTGTGAACATTATTGTGAGGGGATGGAAAAGATGCCCATTAGAACAAGACGAGCTGTAAAGGGCAGCAAGTCCCTGCTAACAAAGGAAGTCTATTAGATGCATAGACTTTCTAACAAAAGAAGTCAATTAGATGCATAAAGTTTTTTCTTTTTGCTATGTCGCTTCTCCAAGATTTTGTAGGTGTTTTCATCAGCTTTTATATCTCACATTCACCATCACACCAAGGAATGACCAAGGCTTGTGCAGCACATCAACGTATTATGTGTGTTTTTTCTTTTAATTGACAATAGTTTTGTGGTCCTGAGCAATTCAACAAAGCCAAGGAGTGAACCAGTCAACATGTCCAAGTTAACGAAAGTCTCGAGATTTTTTCAGAGATTGGCATGAATATAATTATAGCATTCCCATGCACCTTCTGCTAAATGTTTTTCACAAGGCAAAGCCAAGCTAGGGCATATGGGATTTGGCAAAGCCAAGACAGGTCATATGGGATTTATTTGACTTTTATAATTGTTTATATTTATAAGATGTGTGGCAAGTAAATTATTTTAATTTAAAAATGTTTTTAATTTATAGAAAAAATCGCTCAAATAAAGCTCGTTGCCTTGTTCCATTGTAAACCTAATTATTTTTTAAAACACTGGAGATCAATATAAAAATATAAATCAATTAAAACATAATATACTTGACATGGTTTGCAAATAAATAAAAAATGATATTGTAAGTGAGAGAAACATATAATATACAAAATTATTTGAAATATATTTTAATTTCATGTGAGGATTTTTCCAAAGATTGCAAAAAACATGTCATGTGTTTCATTGTATTTCTGTGAGCATTATGTTTATGGAAAACATAAGAGAGTTAGATTTCTCAGAGTCATAAAAGAAAAAAAGAGTGAAAGGTTAGAGATGTTGCATACATATGTATGGGTACCAACTGAGGTATCATCTCTTGGTGTCTCTTGTTATTATGTTACTTTTATTGATGATGCAACTAGAAAAACTTGGGTTTATTGCATTCAACAAAAATCTGAGGTTTTGGATACTTTTAAGAAATGGACATCTTTGGTTGAGAATGAGATAGGAAAAAGGTTGAAGTGTCTTAGATCAGACAATGGAGCTGAATATTGCAGAAAGGAGTTTGATTATTACTGTTCATACCATGGGATTCATAGAGTGAAGACATTTCTAGGAACACTACAAGAAAATGGTGTGTCAGAAAGGTTGAACAAGACAATCATGGAGCATGCAAGGATATTGTAGATATTGTTGTTGGAAAGAATGGTGAGAACCATTTGTTTCTCCTCCTTAGATGTATCAACCCCGCAAGCCTTGAGTTGCGACAGTAAATCCTTATATTTTGTAAAGAAATATTGGAGATTGTCTAAGCTTTTTGGATCCAATGTAAGCAATTCCACCTCGAGCATGTGTCTCCTCATCTCATCTTGTTTGCCATAAATCCCTTCTATGGTGGTCTAGGCTTCATTGAGTTTTTTACAGGAAGATATGTGAAAAAGGAGATCAGGAGAAATGAGATTGCAAATTGTTTCGAATGCTTCATCCATTTGATTTAGATACTTGGATTTTTCTATGGCTGATGTCGGATCTGTCTCTGTGTTCATTATTAACCTATACAATCCTCTGATTCGAAGATGCATGATCACATTCTCCTTCCATGCAAATTAATTGTAAGGTGTAAGAATGAATTCTTTTAAAATTCTATTTTTCCACTGTCTTTAATCTTCGGTACCTCCAAAAATAATTTGGTGTGGATTTTCCATAGCAGTCTGTCGGCTCTGATACCATGTAAATGTGTTGAACTTGCACAAAATAGATCTAGCTGGGAATTGACATACACATTTGCAGATAAAATAGAAGAAAAGAGAAGCATGAAAGAAAGAATGGAAGAATTCTCATTAACCAAATGAATAATAGATAATTTACACATAAAATACTTTGTATAAATCAACCAATTCACAACGGACAAGAATCCAATGGACCATAGTGGTGGTATAGAGTGATATGGACACACACCAACAATTACGGGAGTAAACTGCCACCTAGTATAGTCTTTTGGGCAGTTACGGGAGTGAACTGCCACCTAGCTGAGTTAACTAGTCTATCAGTCTTCAGTTAACTGACTGAAACAGAGTGAACTGAGGAGGAGATCAGGGAATCATGGATAATGTTCTATTCTGGTGATGATCCCAAGGACAATGCGCATTAGCTGGTGATGAGCCAAATGATGCATGGTGATAATCCCAATGTAGCATCTAGACTCCACTCAACTGATCAAAATGAAGTGAAAACATAAGAGAATATTCTCCCTAGAGGAATATTCTTCCTAAAATATAAAAGACTAAATAATGACTAATAAACATAGGAAAAACCTTTGGAAAAATAAATCCTAGGTGTGTGTGAATAACTCCAACAGAAGGGGCTAAGGGAACCACAAGAATTCTAGGAAGGGAAAATCCAAATCCAGAATAGGGAATATAGAGTGTTGGAATTGTGGGAAGAAATGACATTTGAAGAAAGATTGCAGAGCTCCAAAGAAACAAAGAGATGGACAACAAGAGAAAAATAAGGAAGCAAATGTAATAGGTGATGTGTTACACGATGCTTTGATTCTTTCTGTAGATAATATTTATGAGTATTGGGTAGTATATTTAGGGGCTTCATTACATGCCACACCCCATAGGAAACATTTTTTAGATTATGTTTAAGGTTATTTTGGACAGGTTCATTTGGGTGATGATGCACCATGAAAAATTGTTGGAATGGGAAAGGTAAAAATAAAACAAAGGAATGGAAACCAATGGTTGTTGAAAGAGGTAAGAGATGTTCCAGATTGAAGGACAATTCTGATTTCAACAGGGAAGTTGGCAAGTGAAGGTTGTATATCCATATTTATAGATAAGGTATGGAAGGTCACCAAAGGATCACTAGTGATAGAAAAAGGAGAGAAGGTAGGTACATTGTATTTATGTACTGGTAATACTGATTCTTCTATCTCTTTAGCTTCTACAAGAGTGGATACAACATTGTGGCATCATAGACTTGGACACATGATTGAGAAGGGGATGCATATACTTCACAAAATGGATTTGTTACCAGATCTTAAACAAATTGATTTGTATTTATGTGAGAATTGTGTTTATGGAAAACATAAGAGAGTTAGATTTCTCAGAGTCAGAAAAGAAAAGAAGAGTGAAAGGTTAGAGCTTGTGCATATAGATGTATGGGGACCAACTTAGGTATCATCTCTTGGTGGCTCTCATTATTATGTTAATTTTATTGATGATGCAACTAGAAAAACTTGGGTTTATTGCATTCAACAAAAATTTGATGTTTTTGATACTTTTAAGAAATGGAAAGATTTGGTTGAGAATGAGATATGAAAATTTTGAAGTGTCTTAGATCAGACAATGGAGGTGAATATTGCAACAAGGAATTTTATGATTACTATTCATACCATGGGATTCATAGAGTGGATACAGTTCCAGGAACACCACAAGAAAATGGTGTGTCAGAAAGGTTGAACGGGACAATCATGGAGCATGCAAAGATATTGTAGATGTTGTAGTTATTGTTGTTTACTTAATAAAAAGAGGACCTTCAATCTCTTTGGATGGTATAATTCTAGAGGAGACATGGAGAGGTAAAAAGGTATACTATTCTTTTTTGAAGACTTTCGGTTGTGAAGCATTTGGCTATATGATAAAGAAAATAGAACAAATCTTGAGGCAAAATCAAAGAAGTGTACCTTTATTGGATACAGTGTTAATGATTTTGGTTATTGCTTATGGGATTATGAAAATCAAAAAATCATTAGGAGTAGATATGTCATATTCAATGAGAAGGTCATGTACAAAGATCAGTTGCAGGGAAAGAAACAGGAAAAAGAAAAACCATAATACACAGTGGTTGATGAGATCACTGGAAAATAAATTCCAAAGGTACAAGAAAATCAAAATGTACAACAACATGAGCAACAAGTACCTCAAACTCCTACAAGTGTTGTTAGAAGATATACCAGGTTAAGTAGACCCCCTGAACGATACTCTCCTTCATTGTATTATTTATTGTTGACTGATTCTAGTGAACCAAAATGTTATGAAGATGCAATGCAGGTAGACACTAAAAATAATTGGGAGCAAGGAATGAAAGATGAAATAGATTCCATGGTAAATAACCAGACTTGGGATTTGGTTCAGTTTCCTGCAGGAAAAGGAGCATTGCAGAAGAAATGGGTTTACAAGTTTAAGGGAGAAGATGGAGGAAAACAGTGGTACAAGGCTAGACTTGTTGTAAAGGGGTTTGCACAAAAGAAAGATATATATTTTGATGAAGTATTTTCTCCTGTGGTTAATATGACTTCGATTAGGACTATTTTAAGTCTTGTGGCAGTAGAATATTTGCATCTTGAACAGTTAGATGTAAAAACAACTTTTCTCCATGGGGATTTGGATGAAGAGATTTACATGCAGCAACCACAGGGGTATGAGGTCAAAGGGAAAGAAAATTTGGTATGTAGGTTGAAGAATAGCTTGTATGGCCTAAATAAAGCTCCAAGGAAGTGATATTTGAAGTTTGACAGGTTTATGACATAACATGGTTATAGTAGATGTCATTTTGATCACTGTGTTTATTTTAAAAGGCTAGAAAATGGAAGCTATATTATCTTCCTATTGTATGTAGATGACATGATTATTGCAGGGTCTAATATGTAGGATTGTAGGGTCTAATATGTAGGATATAAATGTTCTCAAGAAGAAATTAGATAATTCATTTGTGATGAAGTATTTGGGTACTGCAAAGAAAATCCTTGGTATGAGAATAACAAGAGACGGGACAAATCGCAAATTGACATTGTCTCAGGGTGAGTACATAGAGAAGGTGTTGGAGAGGTTTAGAATGCAGAATGAAAAACCTGTTAGTACACCTTTGGCCATCCATTTCAAATTAACTAAGGAAATGTGTCCCAAGACACAAGAGGAGATAGAATACATGTCCAGGGTCTCTTATTCATCAACAATTGGCAGCTTGATGTATGCGATGGTTTGCACAAGACCATATATTGCACATGAAGTGGGAGTTGTGAGCACGCATATGAAAAATACAGGTAAAGAACATTAGGAGGAAGTAAAGTGGATTCTCAGGTATTTGAAAGGTACTTCTACTCATGCATTATGTTTTGGAGGTTCAAACATTGTTCTACAGGGATATGTTGATTCAGATATGGAAGACGATAAAGATAGCAGGAGGAGCACCACATGACATGATTTTGCTGTAGGTGGAACAACAGTAAGTTGGATTTCAAAACTGGAAATCTTTTTGCACTTTCAACAACAAAAGCAGAGTATGTTGTTGCTACAGAGGCTAGTAAAGAAATGATTTGGTTACAAAGGTTTATGGAGGAATTGGGAAAGAAGAAGGAGAATAACAGGTTGTACTGTGACAATGAGAGTGTCATTCATCTTGCAAATAAATCATCTTTCCAATCGAATACTAAGAATATACAACTCAGGTATAATTTCATACGAGTCATCTTGGAAGATGGATATTTGATGTTGGAAGATATACATACTAGCCAGAATC
>ML834463.1:17077-32892 GCA_009831015.1 Picea engelmannii | reverse complement strand
CTTTATTTTATTTTTCCACGATCTTGTTTTTTCTAACAAGATTTTCATTAGTTTTGTTAACATTACATTTTCCATAGCCTTTTTATCTTCTTTTAACATTCAATAAGTATTTACTGGAATATATAAGCAACAGGTAAACAAGCATGAGAAGAAACAAATATTTATCCTGGGAAAACCCCAAACTCAGGGAAAAACCCAACCAAGTTTTCTTAGAGAGAATCTTTCAAATACAACCATGAACAAGCTCTATTCACAAGAGGAAACCAATAATGAAGAAACCCTGATAAAAAATACTTATCTCTTCTTTTTGTCAAACCCTAGTGAGGGTAGATGATCCAGACGGATTTCCACACATGGAAGGAATTTACTATGTTCACCAAGTTGATTTGCAGACTGGTGAAGGTGGTGAACTTATATGTTTTGAGTTTTATATTTCTCATGCATTTTATTAATGCTTTGTGAGAAAATGGTCTCGTGCATTCTTATTATTTTATGAGATTCTCATGCATTTAATTATGCTTTATGAGATTTTGAAAAAAATCATACATTATTATTCACTTTTGATGTAAAATGATTAATACTTGTGAGGGAAATTAGATTCACGTATTTATCATTAAAATTGTAATTATGGAAATTGGTTTTTATGTGAGAAACCACCTCACACCAATTTTCCATTATTCTCAATTATAGGTTGAGAGAATAAAGGGCATGGATGAAGAGTCTTTTGGTGGTTTTGAGACTTTTCCCATTATGTACTTGAAGATAGTTCAAGATCCTACTTTTATGGATCTTATTTTTCCTCTTTTGTAATTAGATCCTATTATTGTGGATCCAAGAATTAATCCTCTTTCTTAAGAGGGATTGAGGAAAAAATATATAATGCCTTATGTGAGACCCATGTGAGGGGGAGAGTAAGGAGGAATTAATGAGTGGAGTTAGAGAGCCATAGTGCTACTACTCCTAAGCATTGAGAGACTTTTTCATGTAAGGTATTATCCTTCTTGATGTATGGAGAGAGATAAGTGTGAGTAGTATTCTTGAATATTCATTGAAGGAGAAGGCATCTCTCATGTAATCACTTATGAGAAGGTTCCAACATCTTTTGAAGAATGAATGAAAGCGATCTATATTCCAATTGAAGCGGGTCCAGAGACGTAGCCTAGGAGGGGTGAACTCCGTTACCAACATCGATTGTCTCTCTCTTGTCTTTTCATATGCTTATTCCATTTTGAGCTCATGTGTGTTATGTATCATTGTTTAAAATTATGGTTAATCATGGATTCATATGCCCTTTAATCCTTATGCAAATACTTCGTCAGAAAACAATTCTCGATTGAAAACTTGTGTAGATTAAGTACTCGCCCATTTTCAGATCAGTAAATGACTGAGTAGCACCAAAAAAATGGTGCAAGATAGGGAAATCACTAGATCAATATAGCGCACCACAAAACTGGTGCAAGATAGGCGCATCACTAAAGAAATATAGTGCACCACAAAACTGGTGCAAGATAGGCGCATCACTAAAGAAAGATAACGCACCAAAAAATTGGCACAACTGGCAACTGGTAATTGAAACTGCAACTACAATTGTAACTGCAATTGGCATGAAGCAACTAGGAAACACCACACAACCTTAGAAAAAATATTCCTAATGTAGCACACAAGATAAACCACCAAGATCCACCAAGAATATCCTTTCCCAAGTAGAGGGAACACTCTCCAAGAGAACCAAAAACTGGAAATAGAGAAACTGCTGCAACTACCTAGTGCACACTGTAGAATGAGAACTATGTGTCTGTACAAATGAACTGACCCAGACTTGTATTTATACTAATCTGGGTTCCTGTCTGGGGTCGACTTCTTATTATGGGTCTTCAAATTTTACTTTATTATTTATGTGGGTCAAATTCTCTTCCTGGAAATTATATTTCCACTTTATTGTTATTTCCTATGGGGCGACTTCTCTTCTATGGTCTTCTATTTCACTTTATTATTTTCTTGGGTGTTCTTCAACTATTCATTGGTCTTCCTTTGACTTATTTGAATATTCTTATTCTCTAAGAAATTTTTTCCAGGAGGGAATACCTCCCACAACCACCAAAACATCAACACTCCCTCTTATCTAGGGAGGTATTCTTCCACGATGTTTTCTTCTAGTATTCCAATGACTACCCTGCAATCAACTAGTAGCACATAGCTACTGCCATTCCATTAGTAGCTCAAATATTCTTCCATAATCTCCATGACTATGTTGCAATAAACTGGTAGCACACAACTACTCCCATGTAGTCTAGTAGTCTCCATGACTACGTAGAAGTCAACTAGTAGCACATATCTAATACCATGTTGTCCATTAGTACACAACTATTTCCATAGTCCTCATGACTATGCTGTGATAGTTCTTCTTTTTCGTAGTATTATTCACACCCATCCATCTCAAATGGCATGGAAAACACTGCCACCATTCACACCTAGCCACCTCACATGTCTTAGGCAAGGATATGTCATGGTCTAAGACCATGCTCCAAGTCGTATTTGAACCTAGCCAGCTCACATTGTGTAGGAAATACTTTCCACAAGTCTTATTCAAACTTAGACACCTCACATGGTGTAGGAAATATTTGTATCAGGCTGTGATGTTTCTTCTCTCCCAGTAGTCTTATTCACACCTATTCACCTCACATGGCATAGGAAATATTATGATCGTAACCTTATTCACACCTAGCCACCTCACATTGTGTAGGAAAGGATACACTACGATTCTTATTCACACCTATCCACCTCACATGGCGTAGGAATGAATATGCTACAAGTCTTAGTCACACCTAGCCACCTCACATGGCGTAGGAAAAAATTGCACCTGACGGACATTATTCCCTCAGTCACCTCACAAGAATGATCTGGGAAACCCTTGGCTAGAGGGGAAGTCAGCTAGAGAAGAAACATCACACCTCCCTTTCAACGAGGGTAGACATTCTGCATCACGCCATGCTTGTTTCTGAAGTACTCATGCTTCACTCTAGACAGAGTCTTTGTGAGAATGTATGCTATCTTCTCATTTGTGGATATGTACCAGAGCACCACAACTCCTATATGCACCATGTATCATATGTAATGGTATTTTATCTCTACAACTTTGATTATCACAATGTATCAAAGTTGGCTCCATCTCTTGATCAAAACCCTGCAAGCAACTTCTGAAGCCACATCGCTTCACGACTTGAAACACTGGTTACAATATACTCTACCTCTGTTGTACTGAGTGCCACTGAAATCTATTTTCTTCTCAACCATGAGATCATACCTGATCCCAAACTAAAGAAACATCATGATGTGATTTTGCATCCATTTCACTCTCCATCTAGTCAGAGTCTGTATAACCCTACAACTTTACCACATCGTCCTAGACATATCTAAGTCCATATCCAATTGTACCATGCAGGTAACTCAACACATGATTTGTTTCTATCCAATGTACATGTCCAGGATCAACCATGTATTGAATCAAGGTGTTCCTTGCAAGGAGTATGTCTGGCCTGGTGTTAACCAGGTACATCAAGTATCTGATCAATTGTTTGTACATTATGGGATCAACCAAATCTAAATATGAATCACTCAAGAGCTTCAAAGTCGTAACCATAGGTGTGGTCATGGACTTGTAATCCATCATCCTGGATCTCTATAGGATCTCAACTATATATTTTCCTTGGATAAGGAAAATCTCATTTGGCCTCTACCACACCTCTAGTCCCATCAAATCCAAATCCTTCATTTTGAACTCTTAAGTAAGTTCCCACTTTCACCCAACTATGAGATTCTCATTCCTTGTTAGAAACATGTCATCCACATATAGTACCAAAATAAATGGGCAACCATGTTCAACCTTGTAGTAAAGGTTTGGATTTGCATCACTCTAGGTAAATCCCAAGCTCATTAGATAACCGTCTATTCTTGCATACCATGCTTTGGGTGCCTACTTAAGTCTGTATAAATCATTCTTCAATTTGCAAGCATGGGACTCCTTCCCATGGATTACAAAACCTTATGGCTGCTCTAGGTACACTTCTTCTTCAATTACACCATTCAAGAAAGCAGTCTTGACATCCACATGGTGTAATTTCTATCCCATCATGGGAGCAATAGAAATAATTGATCTGATGGAAGTGTGCTTTGTTGCTAGAGAACATTTCTCATCATAATATTCTCCCTCTTTTTGGGAGAGCCTTCTAGCCACAAATCTTGCTTTGTACTTCTCTATGCTACCATCTGCAACATGCTTGATCTTGTAGATCCACTTGGAAGTCACCACTGCCTTTCCTTGGGAACCACTTTCTACACATCATCATAACATCCTTACACACTTGTTTCTTTGTGTATTCCTTATAAGTGGAAGGTTCTGAATCAATGATCTTCCTCATCAATGCCACATAGCTGGAAAACTTGTGTGGTCTCTTACTCTCTCTCGAATTGAGGCCGAATACATATCCCAATCCTTCTGACTGGCTACCTCCCATGTCACTATAGCAAAGTTTACTGAAACAAGGGAATCCTCCTAGGAGGTCTCATATCTCCTTGAAGTTTCTGAAGCTTCGATCTAGCCTCCTCAACTCATGGAACCTGTCTGTCAGTCTTGGAAGATGTCTCTCTCTCTCCTACCTAAATCTGAGGGGGAAATTCCTCTGAATGATCTGGTATTCCTCCGTGTCAACGTAATCTCTGTAAGATTAGGATCACTCTAAGTCCACATGCTCCCTATGAAAATTGACTCCCTCTCAGTCTATATAATATCTGGAGCCATCTTCTCCCTCTGCATCTGGTGGCCTCCTCTGAAGTTTGATATCCTATGGAGTGTATTGGGATATTTATCCTCCCTACTGGATCCTGAGGGACAACTTCACATGAACTCTGGTTCCTTTGGAGCTGGTACTTTGTGGGGCCACTTGCCTCACCACTGGTGGAGACATCTTCTCCTCCTCATGATATGGTTAATCAATGTCATATATCTACAAAGTATCACAGGACCATGATGGTATCTTCCTTTTCACTGCAACGATTTTGGGTAGGCTCTTTTGGCTCTATTGACTCTTCTTGATGATATGAAGAGTGATCAACTGAAATAGAGGGACCTGTACGATCCTCTTCGAATCCTTTTTCTACTTATAATAGATCTCCATATGAGATACTTTGTATCTCGCAAAATTACCCTTCTTTCCAGAAGGTTCTGAATTCGTACTCTTATTTTTCGGTACATGGATATGTATTGTCATGTATACAACATCTTGTCTGTATAGACTGATCCATGTCTCAAAATAGAGACCATCTAATATGTTTCCTCCTGCAACTGTCATTATAGCTCCCTCTCAGAGCTATCACTTGTGATCTGATATGCAAACCTGGAGTCTAGTTGTTGCTTGTCCCATTTGAGTTGTTCTAAAATGTAGGAGACATTGTCATTGTTTCCTCCAATTATTGGTCTTCCTCTAAGTGCACTAGATCTAATATCCCTTTCGATCTACTGTCACTACTTGGATAAATGTCATTTTTTCAAGTGTATGTCTCCTGCAAACACACTCACCATATATACAAGTGCACCATCCATATTTGTATTTTAATCTAAGACATTACATAAACAACAAGAAATGTTAGATATATGAATTAGAAAGTTCAATGTTGAGGAAAATGTCAATAAGCCTAAAACCCCTAAAAATTCAATTTTGACGAAAATTCAATTTGAGAGATGTAGCAGGTGCACTAGGGAAAGGTGAGCTAATCTATGATGGAATTTTCCCCCAAAACATTATAATAATTTCTCAATGATCTTAAAAAGTTTAGGTCTATGCAACGACAAACTGTAATGATAATTCTCATAATCTTCCAGCTTCCAGTGGATAGACTGTTTTGAAGGAAACCCACTTTGATACCATGTTATATTTTCATTAGTTTTGTTAACATTAGGTTTTCCATATAATTTTTATCTTCTTTTAACATTAAATAATGATTTACTTAAATATATAAGAAGCAGATAAACAAGCACAAGGAGACACAAATATTTATTCCGGGAAAACCCCAAACTTGGGGAAAAACCCATCCAACTTTTCTTAGAGAGAATCTTTCCAATACAGCCACGAATAAGCTCTATTTACAAGAGCAAACCAACAATGAATAAACCTTGTTAAAAAATTATTATATCTTCTTCTTGTCAAACCCTAGAAAGTGTAAACAACTGAGTAGCACCACAGAACTGACACAAGATAGGTGCATCACTAGAGAAATATAGTGCACCTCAGAACTAGCACAACTGGCAACTGGTAACTGCAATTGCAAATTCAACTGGGCAGCACCACACAACATTATCAAAACTCTTCCAGATATAGCGCACAAGAGAAACAACCAAGAGACACCAAGCATATCCTTCCCCAAGTAGGGCACACTCTCCAAGAGAACCAGAAACCAGAAATAGAAAAATTAGTGCCATTGCAACTGCAACTACCTAGTGCACACTGCAGAAGGAGAATTGTGTGTCTACACAAATGAACTGACCCAGACTTGTATTTATACTAATATGGGTTCCTGTCTAGGCCGACTTCTTATTATGGGTCTTCAAATTTACTTTATTATTTCTGTGGGTTGACTTCTCTTCCTGGAAATTATATTTCCACTTTATTATTATTTCCTATGGGATGACTTCTCTTCTGTGGTCTTCTATTTCACTTTATTCTTTTCTTGGGTGTTCTTAAAATGTTGAATGGTATTCCTTTGACTTCTTCGAATCTTCTTCTTCTCTAAGAAAAGTTGTCCAGGAAGGAATACCTCCCACAACCACCAAAACATCAACACTCCCTCTTATCTAGGGAGGTATTCTTCCACAATGTTTTCTTCTAATAGTCCAATGACCACTCTATAATCAAATAGTAGAACACAACTACTACCATGCCATTAGTAGCTCAAATATTCTTCCATAATTTCCAGGAATATGCTGCAATCAATCGGTAGCACACAACTACTCCCATGCAGTCTAGTTGTCTCCATGACTATGTAGCAATCAACTAGTAGCACACAACTACTACCATGTTGTCCATTAGTACACAACTACTTCCATATTCCTCATGACTATGCTGTGATAGTTCTTATTTTCCGCAGTATTATTCACACCCATCCATCTCACATGGCATGGGAAATACTACCACCATTCACACCTAGCCACCTCACATGGCTTAGGAAAGGCTATGTCATGGTCCAAGACCATGATTTAAGTCATATTTTCACCTAGCCACCTCACATGGCATAGGAAATACTTTCCACAAGTCTTATTCAAACCTATCCACCTCACATGTTGTAGGAAATATTTGTATCAGGATGTGATGTTTCTTGTCTCCTAGTAGTCTTATTTTCACCTAGTCACCTCACATGGCACGGGAAAGACTATGATCATAACATTATTCAAAACTAGCCACCTCAAATGGTGTAGGAAATGATATGATACAAGTCTTATTCACACCTAGCCACCTCACATGGCGTAGGCAAGGCTATGCTACAAGCCTTATTCACACCTAGCACCTCACATGGTGTAGGAAAAACTTACACCTGATGGACACTAATCCCTCAGTCACCTCACATGAATAATCTAGGAAACCCTTGGCCAGAGGGGAAGCTAGATGGGGAAGAAACATCACACCTCCCTCTCAATGAGGGTGGACATTTTGCATCACACCATGCTTGTCTTTGAAGTACTCATGCTTCACTCTAGACAAAGGATTGGTGATAATGTCTGCTATCTTCTCATTTATGGATATGTATTGGAGCACCACAACTCCTCTTTGCAACATGTCTCAGATGTAATGGTATTTCATCTCTACAACTTTGATTATCACAATGTATCAATGTTGGCTCCATCTCTAGATAAAATAACCCTGCAAGCAACTTCTGAAGCCACATTGCTTCATGACTTGCAACAATGGCTGCAATATACTCTTCCTATATTGTACTAAGTGCCACTAGAATTTTTTTTCTGATCAACCATGAGATCATACCTGATCCCAAACTGAAGCAACATCTTGATGTGATTTTGCATCCATTTCACTCTCCACCCAGTCGAAGTTTTATAACCCTGCAAATTTACCACACCATCCCAAACATATCTAAGTCCATATCCAATCGTACCATGCAGGTAAATCAACACATGCTTTGATGTTAATCAATGTACATGTCCAGGATCAACCATGTACTGACTCAAGGTGTTCATTGCAAGGCGTATGTCCGGACTGGTGTTAACCAGTTACATCAAGGATCTGATCAATTTTCTGTACATTGTGGGATCAACCAAATATGAATATTAATCACTCAAGAGATTCACATTCGTAACCATAGGTGTGGAAACGGACTTGCAGTCCATCATCTCGAATCTCTGTAGGATCACAACTACATATTTTTCTTGGATAAGGAAAATATCATCTGGCCTCTACCGCACCTCTAGTCCCATCAAATCCAGATCCTTCATTTTGAACTCTGAAGTAAGTTCCCTCTTGCACCCAACTATGAGTTTCTCATTCCTTGTTAGAAATAGGTCATACACACATAGAACCAAAATCAATGTGAAACCATGTTCAACCTTGTAGTAAAGGTTTGGATCTGCATTACTCTTGGTAAATCCCAAGATAATTATATAACTATCTATTCTGGCATACCATGCCCTAGGTGCCTGCTTAAGATTGCACAAATCCTTCTTTAATTTTCAAACATGGGACTCCTTCCCATGGATTACAAAACCTCGTGGCTTCTCTATGTACACTTCTTCTTCAATTACACCATTCAAGAAAGCATTCTTGACATCCATATGGTGTAATTTCCATCCCATCACAGGAGCAATAGAAATAATCGATCTGATGGAAGTGTACTTTTCTACTAGAGAAAATTTCTCATCATAATCCTCTCCCTCTTGCTGGGAGAACCTTCTAGCCACAAATATCACTTTGTACTTATTTATGCTTCCATATCCAACATGCTTGATCTTGTAGATCCACTTGGAAGTCACCATTGACTTCCCTTGGGAACCACTTTCTACACATCATCATAGCATCCTTCCACACTTGTTGCTTTGTGCCTTCCTCATAAGTGGAAGGTTCTGAATCAATGATCTTCCTCATCAATGCCACATAGTTGGAAAACGTTTGTGGTCTCTTACTCTCTCTGGAACTGAGGCCAAATCCATATCCCATTACTTCTAACTGGTTTCCTCCTTTATCACTGTAGAAAATCCTACTGAAACAAGGGAATCCTCCCAGGAGGTCTCATATCTCCTCGAAGTTTCCAAATCTTCAATATAGCCTCCTCAACTCATGGAACCTTTCTGTCAGTCCTGGAAAAAGTCTCTCTCTCTCACCTTGTTATAGCAAGATTTGCCTCACCATTGCTATCTTGCACAAAGGGCCTTTTACCATTTCCCTATGCAGACTTATCAACCCCTTTTTTGATAAATTCAGAGCCAAAAATTTATATTTTCCCACATATACACTCCCTAACTTCTTTGCAAGATGCGTATACTCTTGCTGCTCCACTACAACTCGCATATATCAGGATTTGTGCTAGAAAATACAAAATGAGGTTGGGTTTCCATGTCACGACAAATGATCTCTGATATTTGGCCTTCCATATACTGGAAACATTCCAACTCGGCCCTTCAGTTGCATTTTGGAGGCTATAAGAGCACAATT
This sequence comes from Picea engelmannii, assembly GCA_009831015.1. Lineage (NCBI taxonomy): Eukaryota > Viridiplantae > Streptophyta > Pinopsida > Pinales > Pinaceae > Picea > Picea engelmannii. The sequence goes on along the minus strand of ML834463.1, from coordinate 23,182 downwards.
TCGAGCTATGGAAAAAGAGAGAGAAAGCATTCAACTTTGAGAGCAAAGTTACTCTGGAGAAATCACTTCATATTGAGTCTGCATCCCTTTGTCCCTCAAGTCTGAACATAGTGTTCAACCCCCAAGATATTTCCTTATTATCAAGAGGATCTCACTATCTCTTTTCTTTGAGCTTGCCTTTGGTGGAGGATTGAAGTGGTGGAGACCCAGTTGGAAGGAACTTCGTTTCTTGGTTTTGAACCATGCTGACACAGAAGTCTGTAATGTTGATACTTCTGTTGATCAATTATTAATATAAATACTCCTTTCCCATCCTATCGATATCTTACAAATATATGATTATTATCCATGGGCATGTTTGTAATGTTTATTAACGAATTGTGCTATCTGATGTGCTAACTCATTTTATATATTGTCATTATATACTTGCATCGCTTGTTTGTTGAGAACTTCTCGTAGGTGTAGAGCTTTGGGTCACAGTGCTCAATGGTGGACCGACATCAAATGATTGGATCGAGGTAGGCTTCTTCCTCGTATTGCACATTAGTTTATATATCACATGTTGGAATTGAGTTGATTTCTCCAGTCATACCTGTCTGTTGTGGTTTACCCTTGGCCATAGAGAGTTTTTCCCTTATAACTAAATTGGCGACTCCACTGGGGAGAGATCTTCCTTCTAAGGGTTGAAGTATTTTTCCTTCTTACATTGCTCTTTTGCCTTTTTATTTCTTGCCGTATCACAGTTGGATAGAGTCTATTCACTCTGGGTCTGAGTTTTCATCCTTTTAACCTTTCCTAGCCTTGTTTTAAAAGATATACGACCTTTTTTCCCTGACAGCCGCGTGTATACGTTTGTTGTCCCACTACAAGAGGCGTGTATACGCCCTTTTGTCTTGAACAGGAGCGTATACCACTTCCCCCTTTCTTGTTTTCTTGGTTTAGTGACTGTTGGGTAGGTTTTGAGGATCACTGAGCCTTCTTAGGTCTCTGTGGTATCTGTTGAGATTATCTGGGATGACAGGAAACCTTTTTGGAGTTGAATTTATGGGCGGCATCTTTCTCTTTGTTTTTCATTTTTTTATTTGTCCTTGGTAGTTGGGTTGTCTGCTTAGTTGCTTGGTATTCTTCTCGAGTGATTGCTTTTATACACAGTAGAAGTTATATATCAAGTCTCTTATCAGTCCATGCATTTTCTTTTTAAATACATTGAAAATACAAAAAATAGGCATTTTTCATTGGTTGGTATTTTTGTCTTTGAACCTTTATCATTAGCTTAGCACATTTAGCGAAAGATTTCATTTTACTTCTGAGTTGCAGAGTTAAAATTGAAGATCGCACTATTTTTATTTAGCATATCATTCACTGAAAAGTTAAAGTTAGGCTTTTCATTATATCTATTTTTATTTTCATGCAGAGTCATAACACCATGAGTTTCATTTCCATACCTCTTTGAGTAATCACGACCAATAAAATTTACGCTTTAAACTAAAATTGATTAGTCACAATTTTATTTTTTAGGGTACACAAACTAGCCTAGGATTTAGTGCCTTGGAATAGGAGTTTGTGAGTAAACTTCTCCAAGGCAATTAAGTCAACTTATGTGTCTAAGATAGGGAGTTGAGAAATCCATTGTATAATTGGTAATATCAGGAGGCTCCGCTCACACTGGAGTTAATCACGAGGTCGCGTGAAGTTAGTTGAAGGGATAACCCCTGGATACTCACCTAGCATCAGAGACATTTCTGTAGATTTATTCGTATTTAGGGATCTTGCTAGTGCCCACACCTCTGTGAGAGGCGATTCTTTCAAGGTTTCGAGATTTGCTACCTTGCCCATACGGTGATCCGTACTTATGACTGCTCACTTGTGCATGAATTATACAATGGTTTATTAGTTTCTTGACTTAGGTTTGTCATAGGTTACTTTCATGGGTTATTCTGCTTGTATCCTGAGTCAGATAGGGGTCAGACATCACATAGCCTTTATGGAGGATTACCTCTCTGGGGGGGTCTGACCGACTGGTTTTTAAGCCTATGAGGGCCCTTATAACTGATTCTATTACCTCCAAACTTTAGTAGAGAGTCTCAGGTCCCTCTTGGACGAAACATGCCTTCTTTAGCGAGGGAAGCCACTCAACCATTTTAGCTCGTTTGCATGCATATTGGTCGTTTGACTTTTTGGTATGCTCTTTGATTACTAGTTGGCCTTAGGATATCTTTTTATTTTTTGAGATTCATAAGTCATCGTGGAGTTGGACCAACTTCCTCGTAGGTCTCGTCGGTTTTTACAGTTACCACCGGTTTTCGAGCTATTGCCTTCTAAAAGGCGTAGAGTTATCAGGAGTGGTACACACACATTCACTTTTCAAACTTGTGATCCCACAAGGATGAGTACTGAGTCTATTCTTTAGAACAATGGGAGTTCATCAACTCCCAATCCCACTATAGTTAATTACACTCCTTCGACACCTGAAACCGCTACAGTTGTAGTGCCGGAGGCCTACACCGGTACTATGGCTCGGCCCGTAGTCAATGCTTCATCTTTTGCCTCTAACCCTTTTGGAGGTTTTGGCCACTCGCCGAGTTACAATGTTCAGACCATCCCCATGGCTACTAGTCTATTTTCTTATGGTATGCCAAGTTTCACTTCGGAGTCTTCAACTGCCATCCCAGTTGCTGGCCATAATGCTAGCCTTGGACTTGGGGGCACCACACCTCCTTACACTCCCTTTCCGTTTGGTAGCTCTCATGTTACCCAAGCGAATCCTAATGTAGGAAGTGTGCCCTTTCCTAACCCTGGGTCTAATCCTTCTACGACTGGATGGAACAACCAAGCTGGTAGACAAGTTCCAACCTATATCCCTATCCCATCGGTGCCGAATTCAACCAATACTTTTGGCATAATGAATCCACTTCAATCCTCCATATTCCCACTTGGAGGAGGTCAGTCGTATGTCTTGGGCACCCCCCAACCTAGATCTAATCCAGTTGGGGGAAGTTTTAACAACCCTCAGTTTGGAGCTAATCCAACTGGGGGCAATTTTCATAACCCTTATCAGAACATTCCTGCTAGAATGATGCCCAATCCATATTTCACAAATCTGCCCAGAGGGGGGTCTTTTAATTCCAGACAAGGTTATGGTCCTTACCAGAACCCTGTATGGAACACAACTCCTAATACTCAGTCTTTTACAGGAGGATGGGGTCAGGTCTTGCATCCCCGTATTCCCTTTTTGGCCACGCTTAATCTGCCAAATTTGTCTAAACTAATGAATGACCCAGTGAGTCATGATCCCACATGGTCCCCTGTCCCCACCAAGCTTCCGTCAGACATTCCAAAGTTTGAAGGTAATAATGGCGAGGACCTTGGTGATCACGTCACTACTTTTCACCTCTGGTGCTCATCGAATTCTTTGAATCATGATTCTATTAGATTATGATTGTTTCAATGCACTCTTATTGGGATTACATCACAATGGTATATTGATCTACCTAGGGGAACATATGGGTCTTTTCAACAGTTAATGTTAGCCTTCCTTAACCATTTTCAACTACTCGTTCGTTACGATGTTGGCCTTGAACTTTTTTCAACTTTACGCCAGGGTTCTAACACTCATATTTTGGACCATATATAGGAATGGCGTAGGTAAAGACGGTTAGTTAAGACTCCCATACCCCCGACCTTTCTTTTAGAATGGTTTTAAAAATCTTTGCACGCTCCTATTTCAAAGGACATTGCTACTTCTGAGGTCTTCAGTGAGGAAGAGGCCATTTTTAGATCCCAACAATTCGATTTGATCTATGCTCAGTCAGGGATGTTATACTACCTTCTTCTCGACGCACCACGGTCAACTCATGATCCTAGATAGGGTCCTGAGCCCCATGACGATGGAATTGTAGGGTCCACCAATGTAAAGTCCACAGACTCGGCAACGAAGTCTGCCGGAGGACCAACTTCATCTGGATCCCCCACCGAATCAGTGGATGTACATTCCATGCAGTCGTCGAAAAACCAAAATGGTATTGGTGACCAACAACCAGATGGGAATAAACAAAAAGGTCGAAATAATCACAGAGGTGGGAAGAATAAACCCAAGGAAAAGAATAATAATGGAAAACAAAATGATCATGCTGGAGAGGGCATGAAAGAAAAGCGTAAGGTTAAGTTTCCTTGTAAACTTTGTACAGATGATCACCTTACACACTTATGCCCCAAACTTGCAGAAGCTGCGAGGCTTTTAAATCATCCACTCACTATGCTAACGAATCCTTTTCCTCACAACCAACACTTAACTTCAAGTTCTTCAAATGCCAGAAATGCGTCTGGTGGGAGTCAAAACCCACCATCACAAGATGACGACTGTGTTTGTATCAATATGGTCGGCGCAACAATCGATATAGCCACTCTCTCTCGAGATTATGCCTCTTCAAAAGCTAGTACCAGCCTAGAAGCTCCTCATCCACCCCCGGAGATGAATTTAAAGATCGAGAAACCAGAGCCACCACCTTGTATTTTGAAAGGAGTATTCAAGCACACTACCCATAACCCTAATGCTAAATCCGCCCAGAACTACTCTATCGTTGAGGATCTGGGCCAAACACCTTGCACGATGTCTTCTTTGGAGGTACTACAGACGTGTCCATCACAGAGGAATGACTTACTCTCTACCTTAGGAGCTCTAGAACCTAGTGGCTCGAAGATCATCAAGTTCGATGTCACGGACGTGAAGCCTCACTTGCCATACCATGTGGCTTTCCAAATCCATGTGGAATATTCTAAGTATACCATCAAACAAGCAGTCGTTGATGAAGGTGCTTCCACTTATGTGATGTCCTTAGCCTGTTGGAAAGCTATCGATTCTCCAACCCTTTCAAAGTCGTTGACCATGTTGACCGCATTCGATGATCATTCCTTCCGCCCTCATGGTATTATCCCCGCCTTTCCGGTCCAGTTAGGTGGGAAGATGGTAGAAGTGGAAGTAGCGGTAGTTGATGCACCTCTCGATTATAACCTATTACTAGGTCACAATTGGACTTATTCTATGGTCGTCGTCATATCATCCATTTTTCGCATGCTTTGTTTTCCTCATCAAGGGGAGATTGTGACGATCGACCAATTATACTTTGTGTACTATAGCCTGAATGCATCTGTTGGACCATCGATCCCTGTGGTCGACAATTATCAGCCGACAACTGAGAATATCGGTGTCAAAATGTATTATTCCCTCATGGGTACTTTCGACTTCTTAGCACTGATTCACCACATTTACGCCATGTCCAGTACGCCCGCTTCAGTAGAGAGGTCCATCCCTTTCCGCACTTCTTATTTCAGTGACCCTTGGACCCTACCTTATTTGACTTCATCGACTGAAGTTTAGTCGCATGCTGGCATGGATATTCCATTATCGGCAGTAGAGATTGCATATCAATCTATCCTTGACTCTTCTACCGATCCCGATCGTGTTCCTTCGTAGACGGTCGAGGAGGATCCAGTTCTCAGGCTCATGTGGGCCACTTCGTTATCTTGTTCACATGATTTAATGGATGAGACTTTGCCTTTGGATGAAGCCATCCTTGAAGCCATGAATGTTTCCGAGAGACCTTGGGATGATATGCACCATCGATCTTATTTTCTCCCAAGTCTTGAAAAAATTGAGCAAGATGATTTTAGATCTATCCTGAGTGAGATAGTCGGTCACACCATAGTTCCACTTGATACACATGACATTTACACTGAAGAGAATATGGAAAATATTTCTCCCACCGTTTAGATTGATATCTCTTGTACCCCTGGCAAGATTGAAAACATAAATATAGGTGCAGATTGTTTGCGAGAAGAGATTCTGATCTACACCAACCTCTTCAAAGAATTTTGAGACGTATTTGCTTGGTCATATGAAGAGATGCCAGGGATCGACCCCCATATTGTCGAACATGAGATTAGGACTTACCCAGATGCTAAACCCATTCGAAAACATCTTAGAGCTGTTAATCCTAGGAAGGCCCTCGCTATTAAGGTAGAGGTAGAGAAGCTACTTAATGTTGGCTTTATCTACCCGGTTCCCTTGACCGAATGGGTATCTAACCCCGTTCCTGTGAATAAAAA
>ML834461.1:28063-52590 GCA_009831015.1 Picea engelmannii | reverse complement strand
GATGGCTTCGTCAGATAAAGAAGATTTTATTTATGAGGCATCAACAAATTGTTCGCATACCTCTTCTTTTGGGACTAAAAAATGCAATGGGAATGCTTGTAATGCAAATGAGGCATCATATTTTTCATCTAGTCAGAAGTTTGATCATAGTGCAAGCAATGTTATTCATCATGTTCCTCAAGAAAGTCCTAAATCAGAGGACTTTGAAGGAATCAATGATAAAGAGGAGGAATATGATGGTAATCAATCTATTCAACAGTTTAATAGTATTGAAAATAATCAAAATGTAGGTCGAAATGGAGACTATGATCAGATTTGAAATGATTGGGATGATAATTTTCCTCCAAGTGAATATTTTCAAGGTATCAATGAAGATTTCCAAGGCACCAATGAATATGATGAAAAATTTCCTTCAAGTGTAAATTTTAAAAGTAGTGAAGATGATTATGGAAATGGTGGACACCCTTTCCCAAATGGGGAATTTAAAGGCAACAATGTTGATGATGATGATTTTCCTCCAAGTGAGGATTTTGAAGGTACTGATGAAGATTTACCTCCAAGTGAGGATTTCCAAGGCACGAATGGGGATGATGAAAAATTTCCCCCAAGTGGGGATTTTAAAAATAGTGATGATGATTATGGCAATGGTGGACACTCTTTCCCGAGTGGAGAATTTAAAGGAAGCAATGTTGGTGATGATGATTTTCCTCCAAGTGAGTATTTTCAAGGTACCAATCAGAATGATGAAGAGTTTCCTCCAAGTGAGGATTTTAAAGGCAGTAATGAAGATGATGAAGAATTTCCCTCAAGTGGGGATTTTCAAAGTAGTGAAGATTATTATTCCATTGGTGGACACTCTTTCCCGAGTGGGAAATTTAAAGGTAGCAATGTTGATGATGATGATTTTCCTCCAAGTGAGGATTTTCAAGATACTGATGAATATTTTCAAGGCACTAAGCAGGATGATGAACAATTTCCCTCAAGTGGGGATTTTGAAAGAAATGAAGATGATTATATCAATGGTGGACACAATGTTGATGATGATTTTCCTCCAAATGAGGATTTTCAAGGTACCGATGATGATGATGGAAAATTTTCTCCAAGTGAGTATCTTAGTGGTATTGATAGTCTTAAGGGTGATGATGATTTTCCTTCAAGTGAATATTTTCATGGAATATCCAATGACATTGGTGAGGATGGTAATCATTTTTCTAGTGAGTTTGATATTCCTCTCATCAACAATATTATCAATGAAGATGATGATGGACCTAGGAATGAAGATCATGTTCTCAATCATTCAGCTACAACAAATCAAGGAGATCGACATTCTCTTGTTCAGTCTTTTGACAATGTTTTGCTTGATATTCCTTCTGGTGATGAGGAAAATAATTCTAGAAAGGATGATGAAATAGTGGAGACATTGCAAAGAAACATGGTGTCTAGGACCAAGACTAGACATTTTATATCAATCCAAATCATTCTAGTTATACAGGGTCTAGGAAATAATTTCTCACTAAATCAATTTCCATAAGTGAATTGATTTCAAGTGAATGTTGTCAAAAGAATTGTTTGAAAAACATAGACTACATGTATGCCTTGAGTAAAAGGAAGACATATTTGTCAATGAATAAGAGTATGCAAAATTCATATTTTATGGGGTGCATGATATCCACCAAGACAGGACATTATTATCGCATTGGGAATATTTTACTTTGTGGAAAGGATTTCAAAAAAATTCACTCAAGGTTGGAAAAAGATCCTTGAAGAATCCAAACAAGGTTGGAAAAAGATCCTTCATTTTATTCAAAGGTACAACATGGATGAGAGAGTGGGCCATTAACAAACACTACATTATCATGGATGTGTGACTTCTTTTCCAAACATGAAGAGCGTATGCCAGATAGAGACACAATACATATTCCGGATAATTTCTCAAGGAGGGAAATCTAAAACATGTACAAAGGATACGCTGAAGGTGTTGAAGGAAATGGTAATTTTATTACATATGCATATTTTACAAGAATATGGAAGAAACAATTCAACAATTTTTGTATTCTTAAGAAGTCAAGGATGGGGATTTGCAGTATATGTGCTACTCTTAAATCAAGAAGAGATAAAACCAAAAGGATAGAAAGAGGTATGTATTTACTATTTTTTTTTGTTTTTTAATTGGATAGTTATCAACTATGAAAACATATGATCAATATTTTAATTTTATGTCATGTGCAGATTCCATAGTCAAATCACTTCAAGAACATCGGAATCAACAATCAAGTGAAAACAAAAATTTGTACAAACATCGAAAGAAGTGTTATAATGCTCCAAACAAATATTTAGGTATGATAATTGATGGCATTGAACAGCATAAAACACTTCTACCACATTTTGTCCATACACCAAAAAATTTACAAGAAGATAATTTCATCCAGTTTCACTTGGTTGGTTATATGGTTTTCAATGGAAAAATGTGTCCAAGGGTTTACTTCACAACTCCAAATATTCATAATGATGCAAATTTTACCATCACCATAATTCATCATGTGCTCACTCACTGGTCTGGAAATCTTCCTCAAGTTCTCTATCTATAGTTGGACAACACTAGTCTTGAAAATAAAAATTAAATTGTGTTTGGATATCTAAGCATGCTTGTTGAAATGGGAATCTTTCAAAATGTGAAAGTTAGTTTCCTTCTTGTTGAACACACCCATGATCATAATGATCAAATGTTCAGTAGTTTTTCAATAACATTGAAGAGGGAAAATGTTGGAATCCTACCATCATTGATTGAATGTATTAAAAAAACATACATTCCAGAGAATTTTTTTCATATATTAGAATAAATTGTTGACATGCAAAGATTTATTTAGGGATCGCATCGTGAAGAAAAATGTATTGAGCATCTTAATGACATTATCTTCCAACATCAATTTTGTTTCAAAAAATTTGATGGGAAAACACTTATATGGGGAAAGCAGTATTCAACTATTACAAATTGGGGGGCCTTCATCAAGTTTATCATTTTTTAAGTTTATTCCAGATCATCCAATAGTTGCATCAAAGTTATTTTTATTACAATCAGTTGTTGAAATCCATAATGCACTGAACCGTAATAGAGATGTAGATTATTCTGAATTCCTGGAAGAAATTAAAAAAAAATCCATTAAAGATACATATGAGTGCTTTGATGTTGTTGATTCTGTTTGGTGGGAGTCTTTTTTCAATGGCCAAAGTGACATAATTTCAAGCTCAAAAAATGAAGATACATTTTTTAAAACACCATTGTCATTGGCCACAAAATATGTCAAATGAATATGAAGAAAGAAACAATGTTGAACAAAAAGAATCTCAAGGTGTTATTGAGTTTACACAAGCAGAGGAAAGATAAATGTATATTGGTTCTCGAATGTCACATGCACAACATGAAGCCATGGAAGACCTTTACATGGGTTAAGTACAAGATATTAAGGAGGATGATTGCAGTCTTAATGACTGAAGATCCACATGGTTATCCATTCTAGATTGCAAAGGTTATAAATATTGAGAAATAAAATGAAGATGTTATTGCAATTGAAGTGCATTGGTATGCAACATATACACACTCATTCAATGGTGTGTACAAGCTAGAGATGGTGGTTGAGAAACATGTCAATAGAAAGAGAAAAATAAAGGGTCAAAATGCAACTCGTAATCACACTGACCTCTTAAAATTAGAGGATGTTGACATACTTGTTTATGACTTCAATTTGACAAAGAGAGGAACTCTTCACTCCAAGACAACAGATACTATCAAGAGGTTGTTGCCACAAGAAATAAATGCAATATGGGAGTCTCTTGAACCTATCTGTAGATCTAAAAGGCTTTTGACATGTAAAATGTTGGCCATGCATGTAGACTCAGAGTGTGCATTATTTAACAATAGAGAAGAGTATGGACCATATACAACTTCATCCAATCATTCATCTGAAGACAATGTAGAATCTGATGGTATTTCAGAATCCATGAGTCAATCTGAATAAGTGTATGAAACATTTTATGTATTTTTAATCCATATAATGTTTGTATGGTAACTAGAAATGAGCATTGTACTTACATATAATCTTACATGAAGTTATGAATCATTTTTATGTTTTATGAATTATATGTTTTGATTAAGGAGAATATAATAAACTTTTTTAGCTAATATGTTTTGAATATAGACAATATAACGATACTTTTAAGAAATAATTTATGTTTCATTCAATGTAACTTGTATTTAATTTTTTTTATTAAAAGTAAAAAAATATTAAAAAGTGATGTTGAATTTTTAAAGTATAGTGTGATATTTTCATGGCATTATGTTTTATCTTGTGCTTGGAGTGATAAACTAAGATTTAAAAAGTAAACATTTAAGGTTTGATTTTATGATTTTCTTTACAATAATGATGATTTCTTTTACCACTTTAAAAAAATGTGTCATTTTAATACCCCAATTTTATAATGGGTGCTACTGGTAACAATATTTTTTAATTTGATAGTTGATTTTGAGGTTTTGGTTTTAATGGTACCAACTGCTAAAAATACGATTTCAAATTATCCATAATTTTAACATTTTGAAAAACAAAATACTTTATGTAACATAATTTTTTTATTTAGGTGTTGATTTTAAGGTTTTTCTTAGCTATTGCATGAGTTTTGAAAGCCATGCTTGAAAAATGTTGTAATTTTGACCCCGTTTGAAAAAATGGTGCTACCGGTAGCACCATTTTTTGATTTGGGGGTTGATTTTCATGTTTTTTATGCAAAAATATGAGTTTTTTGGGTTGGAATTCTCGTTTTGAGGTCACAGTTCTCGTTAAGTAGGTAACTTTAACACACATTTAATATTTTTGTACCTTGAAGTGTTAAAGATATACCTATCACTTTAAGAGTCAAACAAGTTTGTAGATATAGTTTTTTTTAACTACAATATCAAAGACCAATTCAATGCTATATTTTGATAATCAATTTTAATTCAATGTGTTTAAATAATATTATGAAGTGCATGATTACTGGTGAATTCTTACTAAACTTGATTTAATATACATTTCCCAATATCTTTTTACAAATTTTGAAAAAAAAAAAAAATCCTTTCCTATACACAATTGTTATCATTAAATGTCAAATTATATGTGTATACAATTGTTATCATTAAATGTCAAATTATATGTGAATAATGGGTAGTCATATTCCTGGATAATATTTAATTTTTTTATATATATGGCATGCTAAGAGTATCCTCTATCGAATAAAGGATAGAATCCCTACAAATCATATTATTGTATTAGGATAACCCAAAAATGAGGTTTAATACCTTGTCTATATTATAGTGACAGGCCAAACAAGAATAGTAGTTGAGAGGAAATCAAATCATCACGACCAAAACTAAAAAAATCTACAAAATAATTTAACAATATTCCATAAAAATGCATTGTTAAAAGGAACATGAATCCTCTTTGAAGATGACCTCGTCCAAGACCATGCAAGACCCATAAGAATTGAAAAATGCATGAAGTCAAGAAAAACGGAAAACGAATTGTCATTAGAATATATAATTAGACACAAACAAGTACATGAAGTTTGAATTTAAATATACCATTGTAGCATTATAATGGTTTTTCATAGTTAATAGTGCAAGTCTCATAATTTTTTAAATTTACCATGATATCATTGACTACAATTTGGAATAATATGACACATATAATCAAAATATATATGGATATGGTTGATGTTAATATATATATATATATATATATATATATATATATTTTGTTGTTGATGTTAACATACAAATATTTATTATGATTTGTTATTTTGGGTCAATGAAGCCCTTCCTTATAAAAACACAATCATATGTCTAATATTATGTAAAATTTATTGAGTGGAACTATGTGCTTTTCAACACTATAGTTTATTACCATGAAACATATAGTGTTGACTTTTGAAAATCTCACTTTGTGGATTTTGAAATAGAAATATAATATCCAGGGAAAATTTTAGGGGTTAAATTTTGCCCATGGACTAATTTTCCATGTTTTTTTCGAAAATATGATTCGCCAATTTCCATTTTGTTTGCCCAAATTTTATAGCATAAAAGTATTTTACTCTAAAATCACCAAAATTTTCTAGAAACTATATAATATCCTCGGAAATTTTAATATTTTTACTAAAATATAGTTAAACATTTTATGGCTAGCATTTTCAGAATTAGCAAGATTTGTCAAAGTTTCTACACTTTAATATAGATATGGATCCTTGAAATTTTCATTGATAATATTGTCTATATCTTGTAAAATGATTATGTATGCGAATTATACCTTGAACATTGTGCACATCACGTAGAAAAAGGAAAAATTAATACTATGCATGAGTTTTTCTTTTAAGAACCATGTGTTGACGCTTAAAAGCGCAACGATGAATATTGTGCTCGCAAATGATTGCCAAGCTTTGTTATTTAACTATATTAATAATAAACTAGTTGGTGGGACCCCTTTGTTAGACTTATGGCGCTATGGTGGATATGTTGCGCTTATATTTTGTTGCCTATGTGATGGTACCAGCACCGTCTTCTACAGTTCATTTGTTTCAAATCATGGTTTAAAATGTTGTGGTAACATGTGGTGGTTGGGTATTAAAACATGTCACTAAATGGCTTTGATGATATTTGATAGAAGTTAATAATTCTACACTTTTGGATAAAAGAAATATACTCAAGTTCTAATATTGTATTTTCATGACAAAGGATGGGTGATCTTGACCCTTTCTACTAGGGTTATGCGCTTTGTTTGAGTTTCATAAATGGTTGCACATTGGGTTATGTTCCTAGCACATTGTTATTTTAAAAAGTTTGACATTACCAAGAGGTCGTGCACTATGCAAAAGTGATATGGCAATGGATATTTGGTTGATTAATGGTGTAGTGCTATGGTGAATTGGTTTGGATCGTACTTTTAATTGAATGAAGTTGGAAGGGAGAAGCAACATGCATTTACTACATGTCACTCAAACTCCCCTTGAGCTCGTCACCCTAGTCATTCTTGCATTTTGTTTTGGCTCTGGTAATTGTTGTTGATCCGCCTTGTTCAGTCGTGGAGGAAGTATGGAGTCTTATTTTTCCCTCGCACGGCCTTTTCCAAGTATGGGTTTTCTTACTCTTCCATCCATGATAGTTACTCTACCCTTTGAATCAACTTTGGCTCTAGTTGCTCGTGGTTTGTGTGATTCTTAAGCTGTTATGATATTTTGAACTGTGTATTGGTGTTTGTGTCCTTGGTTTCTTATGGTGGTTGTTCTGGAATGTTGGCACTTAAAAAATAAAATGGTCACGCTCTTCTTTTTGTGTGTAATCCTTGCATGGAATTGTTAAATAAAATTTGCAGTGGAGCATGCTCGGTTATGGATTGGGTTTTAGGTCTAGCCTCTCTGTGGAAATTGATTATCATGGTTTACCAAATCTATGAGCTTTGTGAGTACCCTATCTATGGATTGTTAATACAGGTCTCTGTGATTAAGTTTTCCCACGCCATGTTCGTCTCTGTGGCTAGTGTACACACATTATTTTGACCCTGTGGGTTTTAATGAGAAATGATGAAAGATTAAACTGTTTTGTGCCTTGTCTTCGCAAAACCCCGAGTTGTTAGATTCTTGCTATAACCTCATCATTTCCTAGTAAATATTACACAGTATGAATTTAACACCACCCAAAAGTTGATGGAAGCATTATGCATGATTTTTGGTCGGGCACGGGTTTGTGCTTGGTTGAACATTTTACATTGTTGATTAAATGGATTGGATTCATTTTGTTTCATGTTGGAAATGGTTGTCTGTTGTTTTGGAAACCCTTACATCTGAGAGAATTGTTACATATTATTTTCATGTGGTAATTGTGATAGAGCATGAGTTGTATGCATTATTCGAATACCAAGCTCTCTAGTTAAACCACTTGTTTATGCCTTCCACTTGCTATCCTAAACCCTAAATATTACATTGATATCGTTTTACTCCAGTTCGATAGTTTATGGGAGCACTATGCATGATTGGTTACTTGGGCATGATTTTGTTGGGTTCCTTGTTTGGAAATTCTGGAAGAAGTTTGTACACACTTATTTATTTGAAGCTTGGGCTCAAAATTTGAATGTTATTTGGTTCAATCATTATGTTGATTGTATAAAAGGGACACATGTGTGTGAATTGTTTGAGGCCCGAATAAGAATTATAATGTCCAGTTTGATTGCGTTGAACAGTGTTTAAATAATTGATGGATATAAATGGTTGTAAACAATGTGTGTGTTCATGTTGGTTTTTAAGGATTTAGCATTGGAGTTAATGTATGGTTGTGGCTCAAAGGCTATTGTGGTTTCTTATAGCGATTGCAATGTTGTTTGTTATCACTGTCATATAATGATTATATGGATACAATGGTTTTTGTAATTAAATAATTTTGGGCATATAGACTATTGTTTGGACGTCGGCAAGCAAGTTATCAACAAAAGTAACAATTTAAATTATTGTTTTGAAAAAGTGAAAATTGTTAAACTTTGAAAGTCTGGACAGAGACATGTTTTGATTGCATGTTTTGATTTATTTTCAATTGAACAGTATCCATATCAATTCCCTGTCATTCTATCATTTTTTTCTCATTAGATTCCTGTCATAATCCCAATTTCACTTATTTCATCCTTGTTCTGTGAAATAAATTTAAAAGGAAAAGTTTGTGTAAAAGCGGCAAAGGGATAACACAGCAAGGGGTGGTGACTGATATTTTGGTATTTTATTACACAATTAAATTGTTTAATTAATTGTTGAACAATATTCATGTATTAATCCCCTATCATTATACCACTTTTCACTAATTACACCCCCTCCATATTTCCCATGAACCCTATCACCCCATGTTCATTTGGAAATTAATGAATGGTTTGTTATGGATGGATTTGCACGTATCACGTGTCAATTTTTTAGCCAAATTTCGATTCATGTAAGCAGAGTATCATGTATGGTTTATTAATAGCTTCATTACTGACAAACTAGTGCTACAGGATGAGTTTTTTCAGTAGGGATAACAATGGAAGAAATAACAAAGGGAGGGGAAATCGGAACCGAGGTCCTATAAGGCCTAGATTTTCCATCCATTTTGATGTTGATCCCCAAGAATTGAACGATTTGTTCCAAGCTGTCTTATTTAACTGGATTGGTCATGAAAGAGTGCACCCTTGACCATAAATAACCCCTTTCCAGCCTCAGAATATCCCTGGCATTATCATTCCTCCACATGTTTCCTTGCAACCGGAAGTCCCCGCAAATGATGGATGGCAAGAGATCGTCAACCCAGTTGTCTCTCACCATCATGGTTGGCCCAATATGCCATTTCCTTTGCCACCACATGTCATTCCCAATGTCCAGATTGCACGTGTTGATTCACCTTTTCAATCTTCACATGCTAGTAAAAGACTAAAAACTGATATCCCCCAACCTATGCAAGATAAAGGAAAAGTAGTTGCCTCCCCTTCTTCTCCCTTTGATGATTTCTCAAAATCGGTGTCTTCCCGCATGCATTTGAAGGATGATTGTTCCCATGTGATCAATGAAATACATCTTCAAGGGTCTAACTAACCATGATCTACTTCCGGGAAATCAAAGGGAGACAACAGTGAAAAGAGAAAAATTGTCTTTCAAAGTGGCAAATATGGTTTTTAGATTATGTTTTTATTGATTTCAGTTAATGAAGACAATGCTTAGTGGATTTCAGTATTTTTGGATAGCAAGCTCTGTTTTGGTATTTTGTGGATAATTTGGATAATGTGGATGATGCGGATATTTACATATTTTTTTGGATATGATATAAATTATTTCTGATATTTAAATATCCAGTATGGGAGATATTTAAGGGAGCTACAAGGGTGGCATGTGGTTAAAATCATTATCATTTTTGTGTTATATTTTATGATTTGAAAAGAAGAAATGACGATAGTCACAAGGGGTCCCACCTACCTAGTTATTATTAATTAAAGACCCTTAACTATATCATTATTTATTTCTCCTAAACTAATTAGTTAAGTCAAACTAACTTAACTAAAGAAAGTAGTTGAACTACTTCAACTTATTTGGAAAGAATAAAAGTTGAATGAGAAGAAGAAACAAGATGAGAATAGAAGGAGAAAGCAAGACTAAGGTTTTCTCTTTTGGTTTCATGAGATAGTTTCAGTTTTCATTCATTTCTGAGTTTATTCGAAGCCTAATTCTCTTTTTGACAGCAGGGTTTCATTGTAGACAGAAAGGTTCAAAACTGAACCAAACTCTTCATACGCTTGTTTTAGAGGTGTTGATCCATCCTTGATAGTTTGTGTATTATTGTATGTTTGTGAATTAAGTTTCATAGTTGATAAAGGATATCTTGCAGAGTCAAAGTGGAAGCAGGTTGTGGCAAGCTGATCCAGATAATAAATTTCAATTTTACTTTATTTTCGGAGTCTTTTTGTATGGTGTTCATCAGAGATCTATAAATCATACTTCGGTCCATGCCCTCCCAGGGGTTTTGTAAAGAGAAAAACACTTTTGATATCTCAGAATGAAATAAATCAGATTGTTATTCTTTCTCATATATGTGTATTTATGACTTGGTTACTTTTCTCTTTTTGATCTACATGTTTACTTTCTGTAATTTGTGTACATTTCATAAACTTATATAAAAAAAAAACTATATTGCAACCTTCTTTTCATTAATAAATCAGCCTAAACCCTTGTAATTAATACTTGTGGATTGGGAGAATATTTTTGAGGCTATAAAACCATGGGTGACATTCCCAACTATCTTGTCCTAGCCAGGCAAGATTCAAAAATGATTGATTAAGGTAATTCATACCTTTTACTCAACATTTATTTGGCAACCATACTAGGAATATCTTCCATATCTCTCTGGTTCATTGTATTTGCAATTATCATTGAATATTTCTGCTTTTGTTTTTTATTCTTTGATTGTTTTCTTTTCCTCATGGAAGTACCTGTTACAAGGCATACCAATATTGAGCACGGTCTTAAAGACCAAACCAGCATTGCTTTAACTTTATTCAATACCATCTTAGAAACCGCTAATACCCGGGTTGAGCTTGAACACTCGTGGGAAGCAATTGAACAAGACATAAGTGTTCGAGAATGTTGGGAGGTTGGGCAAAGGCAGCCTAGGAATCAGTTGTAGATTTCTTTTTCCTAAAGTTTTGATCTTCTTTTCATGTCCTCAAATCATTGTATATATAGGAGAAGAAGAGGATTGTCTCTTGAAATCACTCATATCACTGAAATAGGAAGAATGTTATTATTTCAACCCAACAAGGTACTCTAAGGAGAACTTTTTCTGATTCAGTTGGTTCATCTTTCTCACCCTCTCCCATCATTTACAAAATGGAATCTATGGGCAGCTCTAGTGGCACTAAAGGTGCCTCATCTTCTCAACCTTCAGCCTCATTAGTGATTGGTAGCTCGTATATCCATCAGATTCATGTCCAATCAACTACTAACCCTGCTAAGGTCATAAAAAAGTATGGTCGTTTTCAACTCAAGGAAGATGTTACTACTACCCTGTGGCATGTATCCTTTCCTTTGAACCTAGCACTTGCTACTTGTCCACTACCAAAATTTAAAGAGCATCTTCCTAGTTTTTCAAAAAATAACACAGTCACTAGAAACTAACACTTGGTGGCATTATCTAATGCCTATTGTTAACACATAAGATTGTATTATGATTTGAGATAATTTCCCAAAATACGCTATAGGAGGGTTCTTGTACTTTTGGACAACTTGACTTCAAGTCAGTTTTTCAGGGGTTTTGAGAAGGTGTTTGCAGTTCTTGATAATTCCATTGTGTAGCAGACATCATAATATTTCCAACCATATCTCTTTCAGCCCAAAAATCTTCTGGAAAGGCCTCCAAAAACCCTCTCAAATACCACGTTGTGTTTCTATTGAGAGCACATTATGCTTCTACAATTTTTGAGTGACTAACTTAAAACTTGGATTATGAACAAATGGGAAGGTATTTTTGAAAACTGGACAAGGTTTTTGTTCATCACATACCAGATAACAAAAACCTCTCTGAGTTTTTCAAAACATGTTATGTTTCGAGATATATTAGACATAGAAAAGGCGCTATGAAATCACCTAGCCACACACACAAATGGCGCTACGAAATCTGCAAAGTTGTTTTAGGAGTGGTGCTACAGAATTTCCTGTAGCAGCTAATGTTAGAGATTTGATCATAAAAACAAAACAACGAAGTGGGTTTCTCTGGAAAAAAAAATTGGAGGAAGATGATATCTTTGTTGACTTGCTGACCAAATTTCAGCCTGACATAGTTTGGGATTTGAGAGAAACAATTAAAACACCAGTGTGTTGCGTAATATGCTACCAACTCTCTGTTTTGCATAGTTGTTGGATATTCTCCTTGTTGGGAGGTTTCCACATGTCAAGGAGGGTTCGAATGACTTATAATGGATCAATTAGATGTCAAAGGACACCTGCATCTAAGTTTTAGCTCCATTAAAGACCTCATGCAGTGACGTGGAAACAATTTATTAATGACTTCCAACAATTTCTTGAAAATTAGCAGTTTGTTGGATTTTTGTCTCTTTGATTGTTGCCACCTATCTCCAAGGATTAGAATCCAATGAAAGAGATGGGATTCGACCTCCTAAGGATATTTGGATGCTATTTTATATTTAATGAAGGAGAGAGCTCTTGGAGAAGGGTTGGATTCATGAGACAAGAGAGGCTAGAGAGAGTAGGAGCAGGCAGTTTCCCTGTGTGTGTTCATTTGTAAGCCTGGGGGAATTTTTATAATGTAAATATTCCTAACATTGAAGATTCATGAGATTTTTTATATCAGATTATGTTCTCTTAGTTATCCATCTTCGTTTCTATCTTGCTTGAATGAATTGTATCTTTTGAGGATCAATGGTTGTATTTGATTTATAGATTCTTGAGCATCAAAGGGTTTGTTGTAATTTCCTATAACTCATTGTGTTTATTCAAGTAGCTTTCTAATCCGTTTTGTAGAAGGATATTTGTTTAATGGATGATCTAATTTATGTTAAATTATCCTTTCTTACATATGCCATCTTATGATCCATTTTTCTAATATGCTTTTCAATTGCTATCTAACTTCAAGGTTTTTGTGTGACTCCATTGCCCAATGGTGTAGCCTATTGATCTGCAGTTTGTTGCCCTCTCCCTTTCTTTCTCATATTGCGGATCCACCTATTCAAACAAAAAAAAAATATTTTACATTCTGATGGGTGTTGAGCTTATACTTTATCAGACAAAGTGTGACTTTCAGTGCTAACGCCTGTCATAATATAGGAGCTAATGACAATGATACGTGTATGCACTTATTTGTCAATTCCCTCTAATGGAAAGCAACGGAAGATTTCTTTGATCTCCCTCCCAAGATTCTTTCCACTTTGGCAAATTTAGTTTACTAGTTCAAATACACTTATGGGAAGTCTAAGAGCCCAGCCGAACAATTACAGGAATACAATAACATTGCATACAAGGATGGTGAGACTATTAATTCTTTCAACCTTCATTTCACCAAGATGTATAATCAAATTCCTGAATTTATTCGCCCCCATAACCAAGTCGCTTGTATGCATTACATAATGCTCTACCTTCCCCTTATTAGAATACGCTTGAAGAAAAATCTATTGACAATCTTGGTTCCACTCTTCATACTTGTCTAGAGTATGAACAACAACTAGAAAGAACAAGTCTTCCCAAGGGAGACTCAATTAAGAAAATGGACATGTCTACCCTCCTACAACTTGTACAGGATATGAACAATCGAATGATAGCATATGAGTGAAAGGGAAATGTCCCTTCACTTACTCTCGGGGCATCATCTTCTTCCTTACCACCTTTTAGGAATACCAATGAAAAAACATTTCTACCCAAATCCATCATGTCTCGTAGTTGGTGTAAATTTTGCGAGGAAAATCACGAGGAAATTACTTGTGAGGTAAAGAAGAGTGCCAGAGATTAAATCATTAGCAAAAATCATGAGACCAACATTGTTTTTTTAGATTGGTAAGAACCAGAATATTTCATGATCATAAACACTAGGAATAAATCATATGCATCAAAAGGAAAATATGATCCCCCTCATACTTATTCTAGCCCAAGATCATCTTCTCCAACTGCTAATGTGCAAGCTACCAAAAATCCTGACATTCAAGCAGTCCCTTCCCCTCTTCCCTCTTCCAAATATAAAATTCTCAACCAATTCGCTAATATCAAGTTTGATGCTACTCTTCTAGACATGGTTGTTGATGCAAGAGCATCTCTCCACGTCAACAACCAGCCAGCCAGCCACATCAGCGGTTTCAAATTGAATTTGAATGAATGTGATTAAATGTTTTAGGTTGTTGAGTCATGAGGCCATGCTTTGCACAAGCGTAGAAGTAGGTAGGCCTTAAATGTTGAAGGCTGAGATCTAGATCCAGATTGTGGACTAGACAACCCATTCAATGTAATTGAATAGGGTAGGTGAGGTTGAAGGGAAGCGCTCTAAGAACCCCCTCATGTAAAATATATTGGAATGGTATCTCATTTTTTTTGGAAGTAAGGAGAGAGAGAGAGAGCAGAAGAGCAAGAGTCGAGACTCTGTTAAAGTCTGTGCTCAGGACTTGTAAAAATAGGCATTTTCCATTAATACAAAACAACAGTTTTTCCTGCATATATTTATGTGTTGAATGAATGTCTTTTGAGTGTTCATGCCTTTGTGTTCTATTTATGCTGTAGATGTATGTTGTAGGTTTGCATTTGCAGGGAGTTGTTTGATTTTCAGGCTTGAGAGGTTCTTTGTGGTTTCATTCCAGGAAGGCGTGACAGAGTACTACGGACTTTGAATACCAGTGCAGAGAAGCACTTCTGAACTCTGCGGATTCAGACAAAGACATGTCAGGCGGGCACAAAAGCTGAAATCATCGATTCAGGTAAGACCTTGGAGGTTGTTGAACGCCTCAGGAGGCAAGGCTGTGGAGAAGAACATAGTTGCAAACATAAACTCTCTTTGAGTTCTGTAAAGCTCTACCAAGTGGGCATTGAGCCAGTGCAAGGAGTGCACAGGAGAAGAACTCTGCCGTGAGTTCAAAAGAAGACAGAAGCTCTGTGAGTTCTGTATAACTCTGTCAAGAGGGCATTGAATCAGTGTGCAGATAGGCACAGGGAGAGAACTCTTTGAGTTTTGTAATTAGAAGAAGAATCCACTGAAGGATCTTCGCAGGGTTGTTGAACACCCTACAAACTCAGAAATCAGGTTGCTTGAGTGAAGGATAGCCAGGAGGACATCAGTTTCTCCATTTGAAGGAGAAAGGGAAAGAAGGAATTATTCCCTTAAGGTCTGAATATCTGAAAATCTCAGAAGAGATAGCACTGTGTCTGCGAAGACTCTGCGAGGAGTGCAGAGGTCACAAAACTCTTTGAAGGGTTTGGGGTTCCCTAAATATTGAGAGAAGCAGCGTCTTTATACGCGTAGGTGAGGACTCAAGTCAAAGAGCTCGCAGGTAAAGGAGAACAAAGGTCGAGGCCTTTGAACATTGGAATTTTTCCAAGTGTGGGCAGAAAGTGCGCTAAAGCTCAGGAGGAGCAATAGTTGTCGTCGAATGCTCCGAAGAGATCTGGGCCATTGAAGATTTCACGTCCAAGGAGCAGTGGAAGAACGTGCAGAGCTGAATAAATGATCTGAACCATCAGATCTCGAGCGAACAACCATCAGTTGTTAGATCTGACAGGAGATGCACAGGGGTTAAACCTTTTTGAACAACAAAGTGAAAGTCCCAAAGGAGCATCGTATCAGGATTTCAGCATTCAGGAGTTCGGGAGTCCGAAGGACGAGAGTCTGGGCCCTCGACATCAGAAATCCCGAAAGGGAGAATTAGATCTAAGTCGCCCGTCTGCGGGAGAACATGTGTCACAAAATCATCCATTTCAGAGATTCGGGCACCGAGACTCACAGAGGTGAGCATCTTGACTTCACATTTGTCGAAGTCCCAAAAGGATCGGAGTCGTCCATCCAGAGGAGGATAGGTTTAATGAGATTGCCCATATCGGGGATTTGGACATCGACAGTCATAGAGGGAAGTCTTTCAACTTCGCGAGTGGTGAAGTCGCGAAGAGATCAGGACTGTCCATCTGAGGAGGGTAGGTGGCAGCAATTGTGGGGTCAGTGAAGTGTTGAAGAAGTCTGAGTGTCGGCTTCACGAACTTGAAAGTTCGCAAGGTGAGAGCCCAAGAGTTGGGTGCTCCAAGTCGCGAAATCATGAGGAGCGAGGACAACCATTGAATCCAGAGAACGGGAGGACTGTTGGATCAGGAAGCCTATCACCTATCATGCATTCAGGGGTTTGAATGTTTAGAGGGGTCACTTTCGACATCAGAAGTCGTGAAGTGCCGAGAGCGGAGGCCCATGTGAACACATGGCATAACCACAAGGTGGGGCCCACGTGGTTGACAAGTGGACACGCGTCTCCTAGAGAAAGGATTCAACACTTCATTGACTTCTCACGTCTCGGTGACTCATGAGATAAGAGCCCGGGAGCTCGACATTGAAACTTGCGAAGGGGCGAGTAGCGAGAGGTGCTAGTGTTAAGCCTAGCCGGTGGTCATGCGCGGAGGGCGCTGACAAGGGAAGGAGCTATACTCATATCGACATTTCAGGTATCGTGAATTTGGAAAGGAGGAGTCGAGAGTTTTGACTCGTGAACTCGCGAAATCGTGAGTTGCGACAATCTCCTTTGGAATTTGGCCTTGGTTATAGTGTTGTGGTCGCTTGGAGAAGGTGGATCTCATGCCTAGTGTTGTTCTCATAGGGGAGCTTCCCGAAGGACCTGTGGATTGATTGGAAGGAGATTCCAGCAGGGAATCAAAAGAGCCGCTTCATCTCATGAAGTGAATGAACGATCCTTAGACCGGGAGGTCGGGCGCAGGGACCCCGAGGGGTTGTGGCAGTGTTGTGTCAGTGTGGTATCAGAGAAGATACAAGAGGAAGAGCAGAGGAAGAGGCTAGAAACACTCAGGGGTGGAGAGTGACAACAACAGATTTGTCAGGAGGGAAGATAGACAACAAGATGGCTATTAAATTTTATACAAGTGTTGGAAGGAAAGACCCAGAGTTGATGAGCAAAGATGAATGGGATGAATAACTTGCTGAGATGAGGGCAAGGATGGATGAACTTTCATTTGATATGCAGCAGAATGAAAAGTCGAGATGGGTATATGAATGGCCCAGGAAGACGAAATCAAAATGGCCAGTGAAGGAGTTGATGGCTAGAAGACAGCGTAGGCTGTTAAGAGGGTGGTTGAGGCATGCTGAAAACCTCAATGGACCAGAGAATATGGTTCACATATGTGAACTAGAGACTGGGAGAAGCCTCAGTAGTGAGGAAGAATTGGGATCAGCTGAAGATCTCAAGGACTGCCAGGAGGGAAGCCCAGGTGGACAATGGATCGAGATCATTGTGGGATATCATAGACTGACATGAGGACAGCCAGGGAATTTCACATTGCCAGGTGGGAAATGGATCGAGATCGTTGCAGGATCTCATAGACTGTCAGGAGGGTAGCCAAGAGTTTCCAATTTTCTAGGTGGGCAAGGGAACAGAGATGGGATCAATTGATTCCATAGACTTCCAGGAGGGTAGCAGGGAAATCTTATATTGCTAGGTGGGCAGGGATGAGTAGATGAGACTATCTGAGAGTCTCATGGACTCAGAGGTGAGTTTGGATCAGCAGATGCAACTGACAGAAGAGAAGGATCTGAGGAATCTTCTAATGATTGGGGGGATTTAGGTATTCCTACCATTTTCCCAAGAGGAGGCAGAAATATGTGTTGCAGATGCAGCAACAATAGAAGTAGGACAGCTAGTTGAGACTGTTAGAGAAGAATTGGAGTAGATATCTTAGGCTGCCCAAGAAGGAGAGAATGAGCATTCTGAGGAATTGCTCAATACTTTTAGCCAGGAAGCTGAGGAAGCTGCAACATTGAAGTTGACAGCAGAAGAAGCCAAAGAGCAGGCCGACAGATTGATCACTCCATGGGAGATGGAGCTAGAGATGCTAGAGGATTAGTTGAACAATCCAGAGCCAGCAGGTGATTGCCATGAGTAGGTATTAGCAGAGGATAATTCTGAGGAATCGCTCAGATATTTCAGCCAGGGAGCTAAAAAGGTGATGAAGACTGCAGAGCCGAACTTTGCAGCAGGGTGGCAAGTTAAGGTCACAAAAGAAGATGAAGAAGATGGCATGGGAGATCATGGTGATCTACCTAATTGCAGTCAAATTTTGCAGCTGAGGAGACTACAAAAACAGAGCCAGCCATTGGAGCAGCTGGATGAAGTGATTGAGAATATCAGGAGGTTGATGGTAGAGTCAGCAGATACTGCCAGCAAGGAGGAGTTGGGCATAAAAGTAGCAGCACTAGCGCAGCAGAAGCAACAACAACAAGAAGATGGAGTAGATGAACAACTCCAGAAATTTGTTTGGGATCCAAGAGGATTTCCACAAATGAGAGTGGAATCTCATGAGCAGGAGCTCATCAATTTTGCAGCTGAGGAGTATGATGCAGTAGCATCTCTCCACGTCAGCAGCCAGCCAACCAGCCACGTCAACGGTTTCAAATCGCGTGTTGAAGAGAGGCACAACCCTCGTTTTCAAATTGAATTTGAATGAATGTAATTAAATGTTTTAGGATGTTGAGCCGTGAGGTTGTGCTTTGCAAAGGCGTAGAAGTAGGTAGGCCTTAAATGTTGAAGGCTGAGATCTAGATCCATATTGTGGACTAGACATCCCATTCAATGTAATTGAATAGGGTAGGTGAGGTTGGAGGGAAGCGCTCTAAGAGCCCCCTCATGTAAAATATCTTGGAATGGTATCTCATTTTTTTTTGGAAGGAAGGAGAGAGAGAGAGAGAGCAGAAGAGAAAGAGCCAAGACTCTGTTAAAGTCTGTGCTCAGGAACACCTTGTAAAAATAGGCATTTGCCATTAATACAAAACATCAGTTTTTCTTGCATATATTTTTGTATTGAATGAATGTCTTTTGAGTGTTCATGCCTTTGTGTTCTATTTATGTTGTAGATGTATGTTGTAGGTTTGCATTTGCAAGGAGTTGTTTGATTTTTAGGCTTGAGAGGTTCTTTGTGGTTTCATGCTAGGAGGGCGTGACAAAGTACTGTGGACTTTGAATACCAGTGCAGAGAAGCACTTCTGAACTCTACGGATTCAGACAGAGACGTGCCAAGCGGGCACAAAAGATGAAATCATCGATTCAGGGAAGACCTTGGAGGTTGTTGAACGCCTCAGGAGGCAAGGCTATGGAGAAGAACACAGTTGCATACAGAAAATCTCTTTGAGTTCTGTAAAGCTCTACCAAGTGGGCATTGAGCCAGTGCAAGGAGTGCACAGGAGAAGAAATCTGCTGTGAGTTCAGAAGAAGACAAAAG
Source organism: Picea engelmannii (assembly GCA_009831015.1). Taxonomy (NCBI): domain Eukaryota; kingdom Viridiplantae; phylum Streptophyta; class Pinopsida; order Pinales; family Pinaceae; genus Picea; species Picea engelmannii. Next base: position 33,090 of record ML834461.1, on the reverse strand, counting down.
CTCTGTGAGTTTTGTATAACTTTGCCAGGAGGGCATTGAGTCAGTGTGAAGATAGGCACAGGGAGAGAACTCTTTGAGTTCTGTAATTAGAAGAAGAATCCACTGAAGGATCTTCGTAGGGTTGTTGAACACCCTGCAGACTCAACAATCAGGTTGCTTGAGTGAAGGATAGCCAGGAGGGCATCAGTTTCTCCATTTGAAGGAGAAGGGGAAAGAAGGAATTATTCCCTTAAGGTTTGAACATCTGAAAAGCTCAGAAGAGATAGCACTGTGTGTGAAGACTCTGTGAGGAGTGCAAAGGTCACAAAACTATTTGAAGGGTTCGGGGTTCCCTAAAGCTCAGGAGAAGCAGCGTTTTTATATGTGCAGATGAGGACTCAAGTCGAAGAGCTCACAGGTAAAGGAGAACAAAGGTTGAGGCCTTTGAACATTGGAATTTTTCAAAGTATGGGAAGAAAGTGCGCCAAAGCTCAGGAGGAGCAATAGTTGTCATCGGATGCTCGAAGAGATCTGGGTCATTGAAGATTTCACGTCTAGGGAGCAGTGGAAGAACGCGCAGAGCCCAAGAAATGATCTGAACCGTCAGATCTCGAGCGAACAACCGTCAGTTATTAGATCTGACAGGAGATGCACAGGGGTTAAACCTTCGTGAACAGCAAAGTGAAAGTCACGAAGGAGTATCGTATCGGGATTTCGGCATTCAAGAGTTCAGGAGTCAGGAGGACGAGAGTTCGGGCCCTCGACATCAGAAATCCCGAAAGGGAGAATTAGATCTAAGCCGTCCGTCTGCGGGAGAATGTGTGTCGCAAAATCGTCCATTTCAGAGATTCAGGCACCGAGACTCATAGAGGTGAGCATCTTGACTTCGCATCTGGCGAAGTCCCAAAAGGATCGGAGCCGTCCATTCGGAGGAGGACAGGTGTCACGAGATCACCCATATTGGGAATTCAGACATCGGGAGTCATAGAGGGAAGCATTTCAACTTAGCGAGTGGCAAAGTCGCGAAGAGATCAGGACCGTCCATCTGAGGAGGATAGGTGGCATAAATCGCGAGGTCGGCGAAGTGCCGAAGAAGTCTAAGTGCAGGCTTCACGAACTCGAAAGTTCGCAAGGTGAGAGCCCAAGAGTTGGGTGCTCCAAGTCGCAAAATCGCGAGGAGCGAGGACAGCCATTGAATCCAGAGAATGGGAGGACTGTTGGATCAGGAACCCCATTGCCTATCACGCATTTGGGGGTTCGAAGGTTGAGAGGGGTCACTTTCGACATTAGAAGTCACGAATTTCCGAGAGCGGAGGCCCGTGTGAACACATGGTAGAACCACAAGGTGGGGCCCGCATGGTTGATAGGTGGACACGCGTCGCCTGGAGAAAGGAGTCAACACTCTGTTAACTTCTCCCGTCTCGGTGACTCACGAGATAAGAACCCGAGAGCTCGACGTTGAAACTTGCGAAGGGGCAAGTAGCGAGAGGTGCTAGTGTTAAGCCTAGCCGATGGTCATGCGCGGAGGGCGCTAACAAGGGAAGAAGCTATACCCATATTGGCATTTCGGGTATCGTGAATTTGGAAAGGAGGAGTCAAGAGTTTTGACTCGAGAAATCGTGAGATTGTGAGTTGCGACAAGCTCCTTTGGAATTGGGCCTTGGTTATAGTGTTGTGGTCGCTTGGAGAAGGTGGAGCTCGCGCCTAGTGTTGTTCACACAGGGGAGATTCCCGAAGGACCTGTGGATCGATTGGAAGGAGATTCCAATAGGGAATCGAAAGAGACGCTTCAGCTCATGAAGTGAATGAATGATCCTTAGACCGGGAGGTCAGGCGCAGGGACCCTGAGGGGTTGCGGCAGTGCTGCGTCAGTTGTCGTCCCTTAGCAACAGAAGCATCTAAAAAATTTCATGGAAGGAAAAGCTTCCACCATATCCAATCTCTCTGAAGAGGTAAAAGAAGAGGATTCTATTATAAATAAAGTAGGTGTAAATAATTTTAGACACCCTCTAAAAAACCCTCCATTTTTCATTTCTCTAAAAATTATGGACAAAATAGTCCATTGTTGCCTAATTGACAGCGGTTCGGGCCGACACTTGATGTCGAAAATTATTATGGAAGAGATAGGCTTATCTTGTAGCAATGAAAATTCTAGAAGCATTCTCTCATATAATAATCTACAACAATCGACTATAGGCGAAATCAAAGATTTGAATTTGGTTCTGTGCGCACATCCTGAAATAAGGAAAACCCTTAAAATCCAGGTAATTGACATGCCAGTAAGTAACTATTATATCATCTTAGGAAGAGATTGGAAAGCCTTGACAGGTGGATATATTTCACTTGATGGGACACACTTATTTGTTCCTCGGAATGGGAATATTATCATAGTCCTAAGGGAAGGAAGAATCTCACTGTATATATAAATCATTCCATAGTCTAACGTGAACTATATCGAGGAGGACTTAGGGGTGTACTCCATCTTTGTGGATGAGGACAACACTACCCTGGAACAAATTGATCTAGAGGATGGTATGTGGCACATGCTCTTTGATGGCTTATGCTCCAACGAAGGTAATGGAGTTGGCATTATCTTTTACTCACCTGTAGGTAAAATTCACAACTTTTCCTATAGGTAAGAGTTTTCTTGCATGAACAACATCACCGAATTTGAAGAATTATTGCTAGGCATTGAAAATGCCTATAATTTAGGTTGTGGACACCTTATAGTTTTTGGGGACTCTGAACTTGTTGTAAACCTTGTATGTTAAATATATTCCCCTATCAACAAGTTGATGAAACGCTACACCCAAGTTGTTTGAACGATTATCTCAAACTTAATATCATTTAACATCACTCATGTTAAAATGGAATTGAATTCAATGGCTGACAGGTTAGTTGTTTTTGCAGCCTCTTGTACTTGACAACTTCTTCCACAAAGACTTGATTGTACTTTTCAATATTTATATCATCCCCATATCCCTGACAATGTAGAGTCATGGCAGGTCTTCCCTAGTGATGAAAGCAAATGTTCTTTCATACAAAATGAACCATATAATCCCAAGGAGATTATATCCATGGAAAACAACAAAATTTTGAAGGGCTTGACTCCTCTAGAAAGTTCATTTTCATAGAGTGATGTAGGCAAAAAAGAAAAGCATAAATAAGAAGATTCAAAAAGGAAAGTGGGTGAAACCATTTCCTTGAAAATTGGAACACTTGATTCCCTAAAGAATGTTAAGATAGGTGCCCAATGTACTGATGAAGAAAAGATGAAATTCACTGAATTACTTCATGAATTTCAAGATGTTTTTGCTTGGTCGTATGAGGATCTTTGTGTTTTTTATCCTTCTCTTATAGAGCATGTCATTCCTATCAAGGAGGGTATAAAACCAGTTAGGCAAAAACAAAGACCCATTAACCCCTCACTTGAAGATACTATTAGGAAGGAGTTGGAAAAACTTTTGAAAGATGGGATAATTTTTCATGCTAAGTATTCTGAGTGAGTTTCCAATTTGGTTCTCGTTCGGAAAACAATAGGTCAGATCTGAATATGCATTGATTTTCATGCATTAAATAGAGAAAGTGTAAAAGACCATTTTCCTCTCCCTAATATGGAAATGATTTTGCAGCAAGTTTCAGGGTCACAGATGATTACCTCACTTGATGGTTTTTCTGGTTATAATTAGATCAAGATAAAAAGGATTGAAAAATACAAAACCACTTTCATTACACGTTGGGGCACATTTTCTTATGAACACGTGCCTTTTGGCTTATCTAATACAGGTGCCAATTTTCAAAGAGCTATGCAGATATATTTTAACGATCTGATCGGTAAGATTATTCAAATTTATTTTGATGACTTGACTATATATTCAAAGAACCGATTGGATCATTTTGGTCATCTTAGAAAATTTCTCATGCGATGCAGAAAGTTAAGCATTTCTTTAAATCCTTCCAATTCTATCTACGACGTTACCAAGGGAAAGCTCCTTGGTCATATTGTTTCTGATTCAGGAATAAGAATAGATCCTGAAAGGATTGCTGCTATTCTGAACCTTCCAGCCCCCACTTCCAAAAAGGAGGTTCAAGCCTTTATGGGAATTATCAACTTTGTCTGTAGATTTGTTCTTGATTTTGTTGTAATGGTCAAACCAATTCACAATATTCTCAAGAAAGATCACTTCTTTTCTTGGACTGATGACGTCGAGAATGCTTTCATAAGGATTAAGAAGGAAATCAGTTTCGCACTAGTTTTGGCAAAGCCAGATTTTGAGAAAGATTTTATTATATACACTAATGCCACGAAGGAAGCAATTTATGCTATTCTCGTACAATGTGATGACCAGAATAACGAAAAAACCATTATCTTACATGAGTCAAATCTTGTCAGATGACGAATTCAAATATTCTTATATCAAAAAACATGTTTTCTCTCTTGTTAAAGCTGTGGAAAAATTTCACCATTTTATATTAGGTGAGCACACACTGGTAAAAATCCCTTTGCATGTTGTCAAGTTTTTTCTCTCACAGACTTATCTTTCAGGGAAGCTTGCACATTAGTTTGCCAAGATCTAGGAGCATGACTTAACCATCATGACTTCGAAAACAATTACGGGATGAGACTTAGCCCTTCACTTGGCTCAACATGCTGAAGCAAGTGAAGAAATTGACGAACAAGATAACCCTCTATCAGCACTATTTTACATTGATAGTCAAATCCTTTCTATAGTTGAACATCCCTGGTATAAAAATGTGTTGTATTACTTGAAAAATCATAAATGTCCAAATATCTTAGATACTGATCCAAGGATAAGGCTATGTCTTGAATCTTCCAGATATGTTATTTTAGGAGACTTCTTTTTTAGGGGATTTGTCGATGGTATATTACTTTAGTGTGTGAATAACATGTTAATGTTTATGCCATTATTATAGTTCTTTGCATTTCAATAGATAAGAGCATCATAAGAACAAGATCACTGAGAAATACACATTCACAAGAGACACAACATTTATCCTGGGAAACCCTCTAGGGGAAGAAAACCCAG
>ML834460.1:49893-68060 GCA_009831015.1 Picea engelmannii | reverse complement strand
GATTGAAGAAAGCCTTATACATATTGAAGTAAGCTCTCAGTGCTTGGTATGGCCATATAGGCAGTTTCTTGGCGAGCTTAAGCTTTACCAAGAGTAAAGTAGACTCAAATCTCTACTTCAAAATTATGGATAATGAACCAGTAATATTACTACCGTATGTGGATGAATTATTCTTAACTGGAGAAGAAAATCTCATCGATGAATGTAAACAGAGACTTGCCGCAGAATTTGAAATGAAAGACCTTGGACTAATGCATTACTTCTTAGGTCTTGAGGTATGGAAGAGTCCAGAAAGGATCTTCATCAATCAAGGGAAGTACACGGTCGAAATCTTAAAGAGATTCGACATGCTAGAATGTAAACCCATGAATACACCCATGAAGTGAAGCTGAAGATGCTAGTCGATACTTCGTCAGACTTGACAGATGCCACACTATACAGACACATTATTGGATCATTGATGTACCTGAAGAACACTAGACCAGACATTTGTTTTGCGATGAACACCTTGAGTCAGTTTCTGGTAGAGCCCAGACGTGTTCACCTAGTGGCTACAAAACAGGTGATGAGGTACCTTAAAGGTACAATGGATTATGGTCTCAGCTATGATGGAGATCATGACTTCACATTGAGTGGATATACTGATGTAGATTGGGCAGTAAGCGTTGTAGACAGAAAAAGCACTTCCAGATGTTGTCTTAGTTTGGGATCAGCCATGATCTCGTGGCAGAGTAGGAAGCAATCCAATATTTCTCTCAGCACAGCGGAAGCAGAGTACATTGTCGCATGTTCTTCTAGCTATGAAGCTATATGGCTTTGAAAGTTGTTGACTGGTCTATTTGACTTGGAGATGAGAGAAACCGTGATTCTATGTGACAACCAGAGCTGCATAAAGATGACAGAGAATCCTGTATTCCATGACAGGTCGAAGCACATAGAGATCTGCTATCATTTCATCCACGACATGGTACAGAGAGGAGCCTTGAAGCTCTAGTACATTAGCATGGATGAACAGGTTGTTGATGTGTTGACCAAACCTCTATCTCATGTAAATTTTTAACACTTTCGAGATAAGATTGGTATAGTCCAAAAGGATCCTCCCTGAAAGGGGGAGTATATATATATTTATTCCTTTCTTTTGATCTCGTTGTTAGACGTAGAGCAAGATGAGTCATTGATTATAACCTCGCTATTAGACGTAAAGCATGACGCTATGTGTTCCTTGCTTTTGACCTCACTGTTAGACGTAAAGTAAGATGAGTCATTGCTTCTGACCTCGCTATTAGACGTAAAGCATGATGTTCTGTGTTTCTTTCTTCTGACCTCACTGTTAGACGTAAAGCAAGATGAGTCATTGCTTCTGACCTCGCTGTTAGACGTAAAGCATGACGATGTGTGTTCCTTGCTTATGACCTCGTTGTTAGACATAAAGCAAGATGATTCCTTGCTTCTGACCTAGTTGTTAGACGTAAAGCAAGATGATTCCTTGCTTCTGACCTCGTTGTTAAACGTAAAGCGAGATATTGATGTGTTCCTTTCTTCTGACCTTGTTGTTAGACGTAAAGCAAGATGATTCCTCGCTTCTAACCTCGTTGTTATACGTAAATCAAGATGTTGATGTGTTCCTTGCTTCTGACCTCATTGTTAGACGTAAAGAAAGATGATTCCTCGCTTCTGACCTAGTTGTTAGACGTAAAGCGAGATGATGATGCATTCCTTGCTTCTGACCTAGTTGTTAGACGTAAAGAAAGATGATTCCTTTCTTCTGACCTCGTTGTTAGATGTAAAGAAAGATGTGACTAACATTGAGCTACCATCTTAACCACTGTGACATTAAGCCAGTGTAGACTGTGATGTGCTAGCCTAATGTTGTGATGAGGTATCATTTTTGCTGATACATTTTGATGCAGATGATGATGGAATTATTTCAAGAATGATGATGCTAGCCAATGTTTCAAGATGATATTGACAATACTGTCCTCCTGATGCCACTGATGATGCAAACCTCTCTCGCCTGATGCTATTGAAGAAGACCCTTCTTGTTAAGGGGGAGTGTTGAAATAATGTAACTGCGAAGAGTATTCTTATTATTATTTTTATTTTGTTCATTAGATTAATCCCCATTGTGGATTAATCATGTCATTAATTGTATTAGGACCAAATCCCCTTTTGCGGATTGGTCATCGGACAATTATAATAGGAAGAATAAGAAGTCGGCCCCAGTAGTTATTATTGAGACCCAAAATTAAATTAAAGGTGGGTTTACCCACCCAGAGTGAGAGGTCGGCCCTGCCAGTGAAACCCTTTCACACGTTCCAGTCTTGTATATATAGGAGGCTAGCGCCTCACTTTATCACACAACTCACTTGTTCATTCTCTTATGAGGCAAGCTACAATTACCAGTTGGAGAGAGGAGAAGAACAACGACGCATCTCTTGGAGACGACTATCTGTATTGGTTTGAGTTATCTCTTGAACATTGTATTAGCAATTTATGATCAGGAAGTTTTTGCTGGGTTTTCTTCCCCTAGAGGGTTTCCCAGGATAAATGTTATGTTTCTTGTGAATGTGCATTTCTCAGTGATCTTGTTCTTATGATGCTCTTATCTATTGAAATGCAAAGAACTATAATAATGGCATAAACATTAACAGGTTAAACAAGCACATCCACTAGATTATAACAAGTTATGGGCCCACACCTCCTTCATTCAGTCTAACCACTGGAAGGGATCATAGCCATAAGGATACTAAGCTCGATGAAGAACTGTCGTTAGGGTTTCTAGCAGGAGTAGTTACCAAAGCACTATCGCTAGGGTTACGAGCAGGTGCAGTTGTAGAAACCCTAACCCTTTCATTGAGGCACCTTAAGTGAAGGGATTGACCTAATTTCTGGATACACTAGTGCGCCCTAGCCTAGCACATCTCCTGGTGCTCTCAGCAAGCAAAAATGTCAAGTTTGATTTTTTGGTCAAATCTAGGGTCACCCAGTCAAGGCAACCATGAATTACTCTATGAAGTCAGAAAACAAGTTATATGGGGCTTATAACTTTAGAGAATGGAAGAAAAGGATTGACCTCATCCTTTCCAAGAATAAAGTGTTGAATAACATGAAAGGAAAGATCAGGGAACTAGAGTTTGAAGAATGAATCACAGAACATTGTAGTTATGGATAAGTTCAAAGACAGTGACATCAATGCCATGAGTATCATAGTTGATCCAGATTTATGTAGGAACACAATGAAACACAAAAATACAAATAAATGCAAAGATGCAGTGGAAATAAGACTTCATTTCATTAATAATAAATAACTGAAATATGCTTACAGACAGAATGGAAATAAACTAGCTAAGGTGTTGGTAGCTTATCTCTGAGAAGAGATGTGGTAGCTACTGGCCTCTCAAATGTGTTACAATGAGGCTCAAAGGCCTATTATTATTGAGAAACAATGGAAAAACCTAAACATCCAAAGACCTAACCCTAGGAGATGAACCGCCAAGACTATGGCCCCTGTTTGGGTAAATTGGTACATCGACTTCCCGGGGACGTAACTTTGGCATACGATCTTCGTTTGACATGCTCAATACCTTGTTAGAAAGATATATTCGAGGAATACAACTTTTGGGTGAGAAACATCAAACTTTGTGCTATGTTTCTCCCCGTTTTTCACAAAAAACGTTGTTTAGGGCCTCAAAACGGCTCCGGAAGTTTAGGACTCAAAAAATTGCTAAAAATAGTAAAATGTGCGGAAACTGAAAAAATGAAAGAAGCAATGGTGGGGGTCCAAGTGGAATAGGTGGGTGGACACCAATATCCACTAGGATCATTCCTCCCCCCATTAGGAAACAATGGTCCCCATTGTGTTGCGTTCCTCCATGAGATGAGGAAACTTATGCTGAACTTGGTCCCTGGTGAGCCACTTGCCTAGGTGGAGGAGTTGGCCTGCTTTGACAACTCAATATAGCGGTATCCTTTGTTGTCAAGTGTAATTTATCTATGTATCCATTATCTTATCAGTTGTGACTTGTTCCATGCAATCTAGATTTAACTCTGTTGGTGTGAGTTGTTCTACCATGTTGGATTAGTAGAGGTGGAAAGTAGGGCTGAAGAAGGTCCACATTGAACACTGGGTGCAAACCAAGGAATGGTGTAATGCTGAGCTCAAAGGCATTTTCCCCTACGGACTTGGTGATTTTGTACAACCCATATCAGAGCGGGTGAATCTTGCGGTGTGGTCCAACAAGGTGCTCCTTTTTCAAATGTAGCCACACTTTGTCGCCCACCTAGAAATTGTGTGGCACCCAATGTTGATCATATCGTTGCTTGTACTTAGCATTGGCTCTGTCTAAGATTTCATGAACATGTTGGCAGATGTGTTGAATGCGCTCAATGAAGTTGTTTTCCTTGTCATCCTCAGACTGGACATGAGATGAATCTTCCTGAGTAGCCACAAATGGCATGGCTACGTCAATGGGACATAGTGGCTGGAATCCCAAGCCCACCTGAAAGGGGTTGTGGCTGGTTGAGCTATACAGAGCCCAGTTGTAGTTGTGTTTTACATAGGGGAGGATCTCATCCCATGTGTGTGGATGCATTGAGTTGTACATATGCAGAATGTGTACGATCATCCAGTTGATGACCTCTGTCTGGCCATCATTTTGCGGATGGAAAGTTGTGCACTTGGTGAGCTTAGTGTCCAGCATCGACCAGAGGCTGGACCAAAATGTACTGAGGAACCTTTTGTCCCAATCTGATATGATAGAATGTGGGATCCCAAATTGTACCCATACTCGTTCAAAGAAGAGTTTAGCAGTGGGTTTTTCTATGATATTCTTCTTGTAAGCCATCATAATGGACATCTTTGAGAATATGTCGACGACCACAAAAACACGGTCATTTCCATGCTTAGTAGAAGGAAGGTCCAACATGTAATCCATAGAGATGGATTCCCAAGGTCTATTGGGGGTAGGAAGTGGAGTATAGAGGCCTTGCTTCTTGATGGTCGGTTTGGCAATGGCTCAAGCAGTGTAGGACTTGATGTACTTCCCGATATCCTGTCGAAGGTTCAGCCAATAGAAATACTTTTGTAGTACTTCCATGGTTTTCTCAACACCAAAATTCCCAGGGACCTGACTATAGTGCACCTCCCAAATCATCTTGGCACGCTCGCTTGAAGTAACACAAAAGTGTCCCAGGTGACATAGCAGGGCATCCTGGAGGTGAAAATTGGGAACTTGCTTACCCTCCAAGTGCGTATTGTATGTGTGGCTAAATTATGGATCACTTGTGTAGAGAAGCGACCAATCAGAAGTCTCGTTCCCACAAGAGTTGAAAACAGTGGTTAGTGCCATGATGGGTGGTTGGCTGAGGCAATCTGCAACATTATTGGTGCTTCATTTCTTGTACTTAATGTTTAAATGAAACTGTTGCAGGTATGTGGACCACTTATGATGGCGATCATTTTGCAACTTCCCTTGTGTTTGTATGAACTGTAGGGGTCGGTGGTCTGTGTGGATGACCGTTTCCTTTCCCAAAATGTAATGCTTCCATTGTCAGCAAGCCTGCATAATGGAATACATCTATTTTTCATAAGTGGGATACTTTCAGACTGTGTCAGAAAGTGTCTCACTATGATATGCCACTGGATGCCCATGTTGAGTAAGGACTACCCCAATATCATAGTTAGAGGCATTTGTCTCGATCTGAAATGGTTTTTGCAAGTCTGGTAATGTGAGCACTGGTGTAGAGTAGAGGCGATGCTTCAACTCCCAAAATTCCTTCTGTTGAGATTCAGACCAAAATAATTTTTCTTTCACTCCTCCCTTGGTGACTTGACTCAAGGGTCAAGTGATATGAGAGAATCCCAACACGAACCTACGGTAGCAGTTGGCAAGACCCAAATATTTGTGGAGCTCTGTTAGGGTGGTTGCAGTTGGCCAATCCTGAATGACTTGGATCTTTGTTAGATCCACATGCACCCCCCACTCATGAATAATGTATCCTAGACACTGAACCTGGGTCATGCCAAAAGTGCATTTCTCCAAATTGGCACACAACTTTTGTTGTCGCAGTGTTTGGACTGGGACCTGTCAGATGTGGTGGAGGTGCTCTTCCCAAGTCTGGTTGAAGATCAGAATGTCATCTAAGTACACCACTGCAAATGAATTGGTGAATGGCCGCAAGATGTATTCCATTAGCCTCGTGAAGGTTGCAGGGGCATTCGTCAACCCGAAAGGCATGACCAACCATTCGAAAAGGCCCTCCTTGGATTTGAAGATAGTCTTCCACACATCAGAGGGTTCGATTGGTACCTGGTGATATCCAAACTTCAAATCGATATTGTTGAAATATTTCTCCCTCTTGAGTTGGTCCAAAAGGTCATCAATCCATGGGATCGGGTACCTATTTCGGATAGTGATCTTTTTTAGTGCCCGATAGTCAATGCATAGTCTCCAAGTCCCATCCTTCTTCTGCAACAACATGATCAGAATCCCATAGGGTGATGAACTCGATCGGATGTGACCTTTCTGTAATAGCTCCTAAATCTGCCTCTTGATTTATTCATTCTCCAGAACAGAGCGTCGATAGATTGGTCCATTTGGCAGCGATGCACCTGGGGTCAGATTGATGGGGTGCTTGACCTAGCCGTGTAGAGGCACCCCTGCGGGGGAGGTGAATATGTCCTCATACTCCTCCATGAACTTATCCATCTATTTTTGTCATGGAGAGGGGCCCTGTCTGGAGGTCATGGCCACAGTCTTCTTCTTTCCCTGAGGGCAGATCATCAGGAAAACAAATTTCCCAGTTTTGGAAATGAGCTTACTACATTGTTTTGAAATAACCAAAGAGATGGTGGTAGGGGGTGCTATCTCTGGTATCTTGTACAACTTATTTCCCAAAGTGATAATAATAGCACGAGGCCTGGACTCATACATAGCATGTTACTTCCATAAGTACAGTTGGCCTAATAATACATCATAAACATCAAGAGGAGTAATGTCACACAACACCTCATCCGTGAAGGGCTTGATGTTGTAGGGAAGGAGACATTGTTGGCTGACGCGGAGGTCCTGTCCTTGGTGCAGCCACCCAATGGTGTATGTTTGTGGGTGTGTTTTGGTCAGCAAGCCCAACCACTTCATGACCTCTACTGAGATGAGGTTCTTCTGGCTCCCTCTATCGACAAAGAACTGCAATGGGGAACCCTTTACCCACATCTTGGAATGGAAGATATGCTCTGCCTCTTCTAGGTCTTCTGGTTCCTCCTTCTGGATATTCTTGGTGGAAATGGTGGCATTGGGCTTCACATAAATAATCTTCTTCCCCCCGTCATTCCCATTTTCAGGTTTTGGTTCAGAGTCAGAGCATGCTTCTAATTTAGAAGCCTTCAACTCGACTACCAATGACTGCTTGCCCTGACACTAACTTGGGTTGTGGGTGGAGCTCTTATGGAACTCACACCACTTCCCTATGTCCTTTTTTGGCTTCATGGTGTTGTTATTTGGTTGCGGCTTTGGTGTTTTGTCATGGGCCACCCCTCCTTGGCTTGATCCTTTGTTATGTGTTTTGGGGGTACCTTTCCCTTGCTTTTGATTCGTAGACCCAAAGTCTTGCTTCTTCTATTTTAACTTATGCTCAATCTTGGAAGCATATTGGTATGTCGCAGCAAGAAAGGAGATGTCGAGGAACTCCATTTCCACCTGAATGTATCTGTGCAAACAACTATGGTAATTTAAAACTAAATGTTTCTCTGAATCTTTGACACCCAACTTTGTGCGTAGGGTATGAAACAGATTGATCATCTCATGCACATCTTGGTCCCTTTATTGCCGCGGTGTATTCCATTGTATGTATTTTTCCTCACAGCTCCCCACGGGATGATATTGTTCACTGATGGTGTCTCGTAAAGAATTTCAAGTGGGTGCAACTGAGAACAGAGAGGGTTCCCCCTCACCCTGTTTCTCCCAGTAGGTTTCCCACCAGTCCTTGACATGGGGGGTGGCTTTAAGGAGTGCAAAAATAATCCTTTCTCGGTCAGAAAAGTCACGAACCAAGAAATATCCTTCTAATAGATTCAACCATCTATATACGACATCTGCATCTATTTGGCCCTCAAATATGGGAATGTAAAAGTTTACTTGTACCTTAAAAGGAGTGGTGCCTCCAGAGTGGCTATTGGATGTAGATGCGCCGCTAGTGGGTATCCGTTGAAGGATCTGGGAAATTTTTTCCATCATTGGATTCCTTTGTTTCTCGAGGGCCTCCTCGAGCAACATTTTGATAGGATCTCCTTCTCCCTCATATTTCTTTTCTTCCCCCATGGGCAATCGTCGGGATTTGTGAGGCTGATCTTCCAAAGGTTCAACCAGATCGAGCCCTAACTCCTTATACCCCGACCTCGTTGGGGAAATGCAAAGAAGGATTGAGAACGAGTAGACTGCTCTGATACCACTGATCTATATTTATGTAGGAACACAATGAAATATATAAATACACATAAACGCAGAGATGCAGCGGAAATAAGACTTCATTTCATTAATAACAAATAATTGAAATACGCTTACAGATAGAATGGAAATAAACTAGCTAGGGCACTGGTAGCTTATCTCTGAGAAGAGATGTGGAAGTTATTGGCCTCTCAATTATGTTACAATGAGGCTTGAAGTCCTATTATTATTGAGAAACAATGGAAAATCCTAAACATCAAAAGATCTAACCCTAGGAGATGAACCGCCAAGACTATGGGCCCCGTTTGGGTAAATTGGTACATCAACTTCTCGGGGACGTAACTTTGGCATACGATCTCCATTTGATGCACTCAATTCCTCGTTAGAAAGATATATCCGAGGAATACAACTTTTGGGTGAGAAACATGGACTTTATTCACTATTTCTTCCCATTTTCTCAAAAAACGTCGTTTAGGGCCTCAAAACGACTCTGGAAGTTCAGGACCCGAAAAACTACTAAAAATAGTAAACTGTGCGGAAACTGAAAAACTGAAAGAAGAAATGGTGGGGGTCCAAGTGGAATAGGTGGGTGGCCACCAATATCTACCTCGATCAATAGTGGACTCTATAAAATACCACTTGATACCCTACATCTTCCATCTTGACTCATCTAAGAAGATGTATGATGCCCTAACAAACCTCTTCTCAGTCAAAAACATTGGACAAGTAATGAGTCTGAAGAATGAGCTCCGTGAAATGAAGATGAATGATGATGACAACATAAGATCATACTTTGTGAGGATATCTTAGTTAAAAAATCAACTACAATCTATTGAAGAGATCATCTCAGAGAAGGAACTGGTAAATATAGAACTCAACGATCTTCCCAAGACATGGGATGCATTTGTCGCAAGTATGAACACAAGGAAGGAGTATCCTACATTCAAATAACTTTGGACTTGTTGTGTGCAAGAAGAATCAAGGATTAGTGAAAAATAGAAACCTCAAAAGAAATATGATGATCAAGCCTTCACAACAAGATTCAAGAATTTCAGGAACAAAAGGAAGTTTGGTTCAAGGAAGATGCCAAATAAAGAGAAAGATATGTCAAAAATACAATGCTTCAACTGTTGAAAGAATGGTCACTACAAGAATCATTGTCCTGATCTGAAGAAAATGAAGGAGACACAAGAAGCATCAGTTGTCGAAGAAAATGAAACTTCAAAGAATATTAAGCAGGATGAAACAAACTTCTTCTTCCAAGACAAGGTAAACAACACTCTTCATAGTTCTTGTACATACCATGTTTTCTGTACATATCTTGCATATCTATTTCTTAGAAGATAATATGTTCAAAGAGAAACTATACTTATGGAAGAACAACAAGATAAGGATTTATACAAGTCAAACAATACACATGAAAGGATGAAGTACATCAACAACCCCTCATAACAATTCATGTGGAATTTATTATCAAAATCAATCTTGATGAAACCTAGAAAAAGTAAAGACATAAAGAAGTCAGCAATCAAGAGGAAATTGGAAAAATATTTTTGACACTTTGCAGAAGGCAATAAGGATGCAGACAAAAGTGTGGACTCTCCTAGATGGAGGGAGCCAATTATATTATCAAAAGAAGAACATGCATTCATGCATGAAGCAAGGATTAGGAGGGAGCTAACACTAAATTATATTATACATTGAAGATGACGAAGTATCTATCCATGGTAGAAACCATGAAAAGCAACATGTGTTCAATGTAACTTCAGAAGAAGTCTTCTTCAAAAAGAATCCTTAAAGTAATTCTTGGTTGTCCATCGACATCCATGATCCTATGATGAAATAAAGAAGTTGGAATCTTCAGAGCATGGAATCTATAGAAAACTCCATGGACTCAAGATCTAAAGAGAAACATGAGGAAGAACATGAAGATTCCAAGAGAGAAAGAAAAGACAAAACAACCTGTCAGTGTATCAAGAATCACAAGAATACCAGCCTCATATGAACTCTCTAAAAGGAATCAAGCAGAGGAACTAAAAGTTGTGATGAAGAATAGTGTATGGAAGACTTGTGAATGAAAGCATTGCAAGATCCAGAACTAGAGGTTCTCCCAAATGGAGGGAGAAGACTATGATGATTGCTTGTAAACCAAACATACTTCTACATGAATCAGTATATCATCCACAATATCCATAAGTTGGAGTTTACATGTAGAGAAACCTCAAAGTATTTGAGGTATACCAGAAAGAGACCCTTGTATGCATATAGAAGAATATCTTGTATACTTGGTGTAGAGCCCTCAATACACAGTAGAAGCGTGGTGAAAATATTTCTATAACAGAGATATTGCATCAGAATGGTTACTTAGAAATCCAGGATGATGGATTGCTAATCCATGACAAACTCTCATATATATGTTCCAGTTTGAGCCCTGCCACGATGTTATGAGCCAGAAGGAAACAAAAGATGAATCCAACAATGATATACTACATTGATCAGAGCTATATGAAGCCTTCAGATAAAACCAGTGTTCCAGAAAGACTGAAGTACATTGATATCAAGCATTACACTCTCCATGATGAAGTCCAGAAAAGAGAAAGTGGTTCTCCAATATATATCTCCACAGATGAGTAGATAAGAAGACATTTTGGTGAAGCCTCTGTCCAAGATGAAAAATTTTGTGTACCCAAGTTGGATCTCATGGACACGACTTCCTTATTGAAAAAGGAAGAGATAAATCCCAGTTTGGGAGGGAGCACTAATGTGTTATTGATTTATGGACAATCATTTTTCAAGTTCGAAAAATGGTCCAGGATGAGCAGTTCCTTTCCAATTCGGAAAGTGGTTTGATATTTCTGATGGATAGGGATTTTCCAGTTCGAAAAATGGTCTAGATTGAATGGTCATTTTCATAATGAAAATGGTTCAATGGATTGTTGATGTACCATAGACAGTGATTCCCCTTGTGGTTAACATAGGGAATGGTCTAGGAAAGTCTCTCTTCTTGACAATCACTCTTAGTAGTCTTCAAGAAGACTGGTTTGCCCCATCGAAAAGTCATTCTTTCGAAGCTCACAGTTGTGAGCATTTTCGAAGAATGGTCCATTTTGGAGGTTGGTGCAGGACAGTCATTTCCTTTAGAAATGGTTCGGACAGTCATTCTGTAGAGAAGATTCATTCTCTCTAGGCTGCACTTTGTTTAGTGTTGGAGGAATGGCCCAGATAGGTGAATGGTCCAAGTTTAGCAATCAGGGACAAGCATTCCCTAGGTCAGATTCATTCTCTCCAAGTTGAACTTTGTTTAGTGTTGGAGGAATGGCCCGGATAGGGAATGGTCCAAGCTCAGAAATTGGGACAGTTATTCTTCCTTGCTTGAGAAGAATAGTCCAAATAGCTCATCATTGATGTTTTACCTTCTGAGGGCATATGTTCTTCCATATCTCACAGATGTGAGTGGAAGAATGGCCTAGATGAATCAGTTTATATCATAACAATGTTTTATGTGCAAGTTGATATAAGATGGTATGATTCTTATGGAGACTATATGTGTCCGGACAGTAGATGTATACTACTATGGTGGATGTGTTCCAATGATTGTGACTATATGTCATTGACCAAGTATTTATGTTTTACTTGGTGTGGTAGTGTACCACTGGATAGTAGTTGTGTACTACTATGGATAGACACAGTTGTGTTCTATTGAATGACATTGTTCCAATTTCCTTGAAGACTATCAGTAATGTTGGAAGATATTTAATCAGCTAGATGGATGATCAATGGACAGAGATTTCCTAGATGGAAAATGGTCCAGGAAATTTATTCTTCCAGGACATATGTCCAGATTAGAAGAATGGTTCTTGTGTCACTCTGTGGAGTGAGTGACTTATCTAGCATCGTGTTTGATTACTCGGATGGAGTATGGTTTCGAGAGATGATGCAGCTGATGACACCGATAACAATGATGGTGCTCATAATCTAGTCATGAGATAGTCTATATGACTATGTTGATGCTACCAGGTGAATGGTATGTTTGTGATCAAGACCATTACCTTCAATACCTCCCTATATAGGAGGGAGTGTTGATATTATGGTAGCTATGGGAGGTATTTACCTCCACATGTAAACCTGATGAGAATAGAATATTTCGGGAAGTAAGAAGAAACCCTAATTAGTTGGCTAATAACTCTAGAAAACAAGTCGGCTCAAGAGGATAACTTGTATTAGGTTATTATCCTCTAAGAGAAGAAGTCGGCTAAAGGAAATATTATATACTAAGAAAATAGGCACCCAGAATGAGAATTCGACCCAGGTAGTTTGTGAGATTTAGTATAAATACAGGAGGCCAGTCTTCATATTGACAAGCATTTTCAGAACTATTAAAGCAACACTTGTGCGCACTGTAGTTGGCCAGTTTGTGCACAAGTTTGGAGGAGAGTTGTCATTGGAGCCGCTACAGCTAGCAAATTTTGGTTTTGGCTTGGACTATCTCTTGGTTATGGTTTGGACTCTCTGATCATCTCTTGCTTGGTGCGTTATCCTTGGAGAAAGGTGCACCACCCTTTGTTTGGCTATCTAGCCTAGGATTTGCTTCTGAAATGATTCTTTGTCAAGGTTAAGGTGCTCAAGGGTGGCTTCGGCCTATGGTTGGGTGACAATAGTGACATTGTCTATGGTTAAACGAGCACATCCATTAGATTCTAACACCCCATGCACAACTGTATCAAGAACAACCACACATTACGCGCAGGAGATGTAATTATACCCACACATATGACCACGAGTATTCTTCCTTCTCCCATGCATTAGTGGGACCACCCATAAAAACTACCCTTGTACAGCCATTTGTACACCCCCTAAATAAAATCCACGAAATTCACACTATACAAGAGGATGGGACCACTAACCTGACTCTCTCAACTCCCGGATCGATTGACTAGAGCTCCTGTAATCTCCAAATATCCTCCAAATGCTCTCGTCAAATCACTATAGCGACAGGTACAAATGAGGTGGCATTGTGGGCCCACCATCCACATATAGTCCCTTTTTTCCAAACTTACACACTCAGTTACAGGAGCCTAAAGCCTTTGTTTCCCAATCCATTCTCAACCACAGGATCATGGTCCCACCATATACACAATCAGATTCCCCAAGTCACCATCTCAACTTGGCCCCAGGGGAGCATTTTTCTCACGTCATGTCCAGGTATGCATGCTTATGTTCAAAATTATCAAATAGTTGTTATATGTTCTTTATCATCAAATATTGTTCACGTCAGGTATTTGGTTTTTACTGTGTGCAGGTACTTGGTCATCACAAACAGTGCAGCCCCTTCAAGTATATTCTTTACACTAGCATGTAATTATTCCCTCTAAAAATTAATTACATCTCCCAGTCACACCCTACAACATTCACCTTTAGGGTCCTTACATCCAGCTCTGCAATACCATCACCTCTGTTGCATTTTGGTATTGTAACCCAGTAGCACTCTCCCCCACATGAGTTGTACCATTAATAGTTCCCCTTGGAAATTTGACACTCATTCTACTTTCATCCCCTAGGGATGGGAGTCTCGATAATATTATGCACTTCCAAGAATAAGCCACATACTTATTCTCTTCATATTTCTAGCTTTCCTAATGGGTTCCTAGGTTATGTCGTCTCGGTTCTATTGATTGCACCTCTGCAGTATCATTATCCCTCCATCTCACTCACCATTTGTTTTCCCATATGCATATTTCCCTCCATTCATTTACCTAATAAAGAAACCCACCCATGGGGCCCCCACCCTCCACCAGTTCTCTTCACAACTTACGCCCTCATAGGACAAGACATCTTTCACTAGGGCACCCATTTCTTTATCTGTACACTCATCCCAAATTATTCTTTATTTATTTGGTAATTGTAAAAATCTTGTGTTTCCAGCATTTACTTAGCTTTTTGTCATCACCCTTGATGACCTTTTTTTTCCCAAAAATTCAACCCATGTCACCCTTGGTTGGGGAACCCACTCTCCTTTTTTCATTCCGACATCATTCATGAACCCCGAGTATCTCAAAATCGATGTATCCCTAATCTCTGAATTTTCCCACTTTGTCAAGCCTCTGACACATTTTAACCCCATATCTAGTCGTCCCCATGACACTAGATATAGTTTCACGGTTGCTTCCAATCATCCTTCAACATACCCCAACCAAGGGCAGTCTTGAGTCTCACCACATATTGACTTCATTCATGTCCCCTATCATTACCTCATCTCATCTCAGTGGATTTCACAAAGCACTTTTCTTCTTGGAGTCATGTCTCCCTTTTTGTCGACATCAGAACCATTTCCAGAAGGGAACCAGTATCTTGACTCTCATTATCTTTATGATGAGGAGTCTTGGATGGAACAGAGAGAATCATCATTGCTCTTTGATTCTATTGACCACCATAACATTCGAATTCAACAAAATCTCATGTTACAGTGGGTCTTACTATGCGACTGTTGCAATTGTTTCATATAATCTAAATACCTCTGAATTTGTTAGGCCATCAATGTCTATGATTCATCAACACTCCTTATAGGTGTCCTTGCCTCATTTCAAAGTATGTTCACCATTCAAAATTGTCATCTATCTCTATCAACCACCCTGGAGGGTGCTGCAATTATCTACATTGGCATATATCTTCAGTTATTGTCTTACATTTTGGGTTACATAACATGAGCATGGGGCATGCCCACCTCGTTTGTATACAAAAAAAAAAATCCCCCTTAGAGAAAGGTTTGGGTCCCACAATTTCCCCTCTCCTTCTGAAGGATCACTCTTATAGTTCCTTTCAGTACTCTCCATTACAATGGCACTCTCATTATAAGAAACATTGATGTATTTCAGCTATACATATGATCCTAACCTCACACATCAGGGGGCATCGGTTATCACTAAAATTTTATCTGCAACATTGCACGCAAATGGTTACAGAAATACAGAAATGCCAACAACAGTTAGTTCACCTGTAGCACTAAAATGCATTTTCAAAAGGAAAAAATAATACAATTGGGAAAAAATTGGCATGTGCAAACTCACTAAAGGAAGCACACGCACAGTGCGCGGGGCAACAAATATCGTAGAGCACACAATGCACCAAATGTGTGACTATGTACGAGAAAAGTCACACACTCCTATGAACGGTGCATTTATGGTTCTTGTCGACCACCCAACCACTTATGGACTAGCTCCCAACTTGATTTGACCTCCATATCTGAGAGAAATTAGAATGGGGGGTTGTTCAAGGACCAAAGGGTGCCCTAAAAGGCCCCTTTTTCACACCAAGAACCAGTTGTATTTTTCCTTGAAGAAATGATATAAATGGAAGCCATGGGTGCACTAAGAAACCAATATATTTGTAGTATTGTTATGTTGCCTCAATTCTCCCTTAAGAATCCTCTTTTCTCCTTGGAGTGTCCAAGCATCATTGCAATAGGCCATTCCACTCACCTCTTGAGGGAATAGGAACTGATTTTCTTCATCATTTTTCATTTTTATTCCATTGTAATAAGAGTTCTCCATTAGAGAAATCAAGAGCCCACCAAAGGAGGAAGAGGGGACCCATAAGGCCTGATTTTTCTCTACGATATTTTTCCAACTAATATAGTTATCTATTGGTGGCATAATCTTGGTCATTGGTTGATTGTTTATGGTTCTGAGTTTCTTATGCATTCTAGTTTTTATTTCCTTAGTTTTTTTAGTTTGTTTCTTTTTTTATCATATGTGTTTATCTTGTTTAACCCACTCACGAACTTCTGTCTTGTCTAGCAGGCCCAACTAGGCATGAAAGTGTCAATGTTTTTCTCACCCAAGTGACGAAAAGGGAACAACTGTTGAAATAATGTAACTGCGAAGAGCATTCTTATTATTATTGGATTAAATCCCCATTGCATATTAATCATGTCATTATTATTATTATTATTGTTATTGGATTAATCCCCATTATGGATTAATCATGTCGATAATTGTATAAGGACCAAATCCCCTTTTATGGATTGGTCATCGGACAATTATAAAGGGCAGAATAAGAAGTCGGCCCCAACAGTTATTATGGAAGACCCAGAATTAATTAAAGGTGAGTTTACCCACCCAAAGTGAGAGATCGTCCCTGCCAGTGGTGACCTTTCACACGTGTCAGTTTTGTATATATAGGAGGCTAGCGCCTCACTTATAACACACAACTCACTTGCTCATTTCTCTTATGAGGCAAGTTGCAATTACCAGAGAGAGGAGAAGAAGAGTGGAACATCTCTTGGGGAGGACTTTCTGTATTGGTTTGAGTTATCTCTTGAACATTGTATAAGATATTTATGATAAGGAAGTTTTTGTTGGGTTTTCTTCTCCTAGAGGGTTTCCCAGGATAAATGGTGTGTCTCTTGTGAATGTGTATTTCTCAGTGATCTTGTTCTTATTATGCTCTTATCTATTGAAATGCAAAGAAATATAATAATGGCATAAACATGAACATGGTATCAAAGCCAACCTGAAGGAAACACTATTTGCAAGAGAAAAACGTCACTGTTGCAGCACCTGCAAATTAGGAATTTGAAAAAGTATCTCTTTTCAGCTCCCTAACCTCCTAGAACGCTGCACCCTCCCCCAAGGATCAATTTGGCACCTAGATCGCACCTTTTCAGTGGCTGGATCTCCCAGAAAGTGAAACCCTAGTTTCACAAAAGTACCAGAAGTACCAGAAAACCAGTACCAGAAGTACCATAAGCACCAGTCCAAAAATCCGCAGATCAAATTTGACGGGGTAAAAATTGGATTTTCTCAAATCCGAGGACACAAGGCTACTCGCCTCAGCCAAGCGCACCTCCTGGTAAAGTCAAAATTTGATTTTGAGCATTTTCAATTTTTTGGTTATTTTTGTTGTCGCAAGTACAAGATGTCTGCAAGCACAAAGCTTGTTGAGAAACTAGAAGGCATAGACAACTTCCATGCCTAGAAGTATAGGATTGATATGATCCTTGCAGAGAATGACCTATCAATATTTATCAAAGAAGAAGTGGAGGAACCTGACGATGCCGTAGAGAAAGAGAAGCGTCAGAAGGACTCAATTAGGGCTCAGAGAATCATTGCAGGTTCAATCAAAGACCACCTGATCATGTATGTATCGTCAAAGAAAACTCTGAAGGAGATGTTTGATGCTCTAAGAAAACTATATGAAGGAAAGAACATCAATCGAAAGAAGAATCTAAGAACTCAGTTGAAGAACACCAAGATGCAGAAAGGAGAAATGATTCAAGAATATTTCTCCCGAATCTCAGAAATAAAAGAACAATTGAAAGTGATTAGAGACACCATCGACGAAGACGAATTTGTAATAACATCCCTAAATGGTCTCGCAAGACCTTGTGATGCTTTCATCCAGTCAGTATGTGGCAGAAAGGAGAAACTACAGTTTGAGAGCCTATGGGAAGAATGCACCGAAGAAAAGACAAGGGTAGCCAACCATGAAGCACTACTGGAAAGGGACAATGATCAAGCCCTTGCTACTCATACAAAAGGAGGAAGGAAGAAACCCTACTTAAAAATGGAATCTCATAGAGAATCGCAACCATCAAACAAGTTCAACAACCAAGAATCTCATTCAAGAAATTTTCAGAAGAAAGGACAACACAAGGGACGAGATCTCTCATCTATACAATGCTATCATTGTGATAAGATGGGACACAAGGCGAATAATTGTCCAGTC
>ML834460.1:30467-49793 GCA_009831015.1 Picea engelmannii | reverse complement strand
GACCTAACAAAAAAATATATATGGAAATTTGGGTATGTTACATGTGGTATTAGAGATGTAGGTTACAACACTTAGGCTTGAGGGAGACACCAGAAAATTATCTTGTTAAATGAAAAATCTAACAAACAATTTTTTTACTGTTACAAACAGACTATGTCAAACAAAAATTGTAAATATGTCAGCACATAATGGAGAACAAGACAGACCTGAAAAAAACAATAATCAAGAGCTTACTAGAAGCCCAGATCATCATAGTGAAGGAATTTCAACAACCAAGGTGTTGGAAACGATGAGGAATCTTATTGTGGAATTACAAGTATTCAAATTTGATAATGAAAAATTAAAGAAAGTACAAGAAGATCAACAGGAAATTAATGAGATGTTGTGAAGCATAGCAACAAAAAAGAGTCCAAAAAATAATGAAATGGATGAGGAAGTTAGTAAAAATTCCTCCAAGTATTCTAGGCATGAAAAAAAAAGAGAAAAAACTCTTCTAATGACACACACGTGACAAAAAACAAAGCATCTACAGTGAGGAAAATAAAACAAATGAATCATTTAGGTGGAGAGTTCAAGAAAATCAAACCTTTAACATTTGATGGTGAGTCCAGAACCAGTGAAGAAGCAGAAGAAGAAGCTTGGTTACTTAACATGAATAAATACTTCCAGATCTACAATTACTCTAGCAATATGAAAGTAAGGATGGCTATCTACAATCTCAAAGGTAAAGCCAGTATTTGGTGGTGTTGGACATATTGTCATTGATATGTTGTAATTGATGTCAACAGTCACGATAAGTTGTTATGATGGAAACATGAATCAGTCATGAACAGTTATACAATTGGCATTAGTTTCAAGATGGAAAATAAGGTATGTCCATGTGTAATGAACTTTAATCTCAGAAAGAAAAGAATCATGTTCATTGAGATAGTTTTTTAGGAGTAATCGTGCAAAATACATAACGCAAGGTGCAGAGGAATCTACCTAAAAAATCAGTAAAGGTAGCATTACAAAGAATCCATGTACAGAAGAAGTAAAGAATGCAAAAAAAGTTATTAAAAGCTTAGGAGAAATAATGATGAACATATTAGAAGAAATAACGTTAATCAAAAGCCAGAAGAGATGGTGCACATGAGCCGTTCATTCTGATTTTGGGACAAACCAGGACCGTCAGATCTGGGAGTTACAAGAGAAGGATCGTTGGAGGAATGGTCAATGATCAGATCAAGTCGTGACCGTTGGATACACAAGATCTATATTTAGGGAAGGGATTGATTGTGGAGCACGAAGGGAGAATTAAATAACGCATTAATTCCAATCCCGCAATTAGTCTAGACCATCAGATTTCAATAGAAGGACCGTTGGAGGACTAGTCAATGATCAGATCAAGTTGTGACCATTGGATATGTAAGCACCAGATCAAGGGTATGGATTTATTGCAGAGAACGAAGGGATAATTAAACAACGCGTTATTTCCAATCCCGCAATTAGTCTAGACCGTTAGATCTCATCGATTCAAAGATCAACTACTGTGGTTGATCCACCAACAATCACATAAATTAAAATTGTGGAGTTTGGGTGATAGGTTAAACCACACGCAAGTTATGGTTACACAATCCACATTGATCATCGATGGTCACCCGCCAATAGATCTATGGTTGGAATTAGTTCCACTACTAATGAGCAGTTTCCATTGTGAAACTCGATGATAGTTTTAAATGTCATGCTAGTTGGGACCCCTCAATAATCCATGATCGTTGATATTATCCAAGAGAATTCTCAAGCATTGGATCAAGTTGAGTGGAAGGACAGAGTAAGTCATAAAGGAGGATGTGGGCCACATTAGGAGATCCACGTTAGCAGACCATGTCAGCAAGGACACATGGCACAACCAAATGATGACAAGTGTCAAAATGAAGTTGGAATTTTAGGTATGAGTAAGTCATGAATCCAAGTGACATGTTGCAGCTACTCAGTCAGTGCCATGTCAAAAAGATAAGTCACTCTGGGATTTTGTACTTCAGGAGTTTCACCACTAGTAAAATACCCAAAGTTATAAATTCTCGAAGTAAATGGGAGCCATCCATCTCAACGATAGATTAAGTCATAATTGATGGATTAATAAGTAAAATAATGAAGTAAGGATTGGATCCAGACCTTGATTTGGTTCTAGGAATCATGCAAGCCATCGGGTCAACCCATGTGAGAGGTAACCATTTCAGGAAATTGAAAACTTCGGAAGATTAGATGATTGTMAAAGAAAAATATYTGAACATCGAAGTTTCGAAGTGAATGAGAACCGTTCATCGTGCAAATAAAATATCGACCATCCGATCTACTACGAAGAAATTTTCTTCGGGAGATTTGAAATATTACATAGGCTAGAAGTCGYGAAGGAAAAAGTCTCGAAGTAACAACAGTCGTCCATCTCATCGTGCAATTAAAACGTGATCGTCGATCTTGATAAGTGATCAAGCACTTATTTAGCCTAGCACCTAGTCACCACATGCTGTCATATGTAATAGATAAATAAGGGTAAAAGAAGAGGCAACGGTTAAATAAATAATCTTGTGGTTTTGCGCATATGATCATATGTAAATGGTTTGAAGGAAGCGCCTCAAACAGATTTAATTTGACARAGAGTTATCACTAGAACAATACATGGAATCGATAAAATATCAAATATAATATGTTGGTGAACTGAGAACGCATCAGAATCATGAGAATGATATGATGAGTTGATCCATGTATGTGATCAACTCATGAAGACAATAATCAACACACAATCATGATTAAAAGAGATTTAATTCATAAGCATTATGAATAAAGAATAAAAAGGAAAATGATATTATTTAAAGATTAATATTATCATTTAAATGAAAAAGTACAATGATTCAAATTCACACCAATTGAAAGACTATATAAAAAAAGAACAATGGTGAGAAGAAGATGTAGTTGAATTTGTTGAAGTATATATATTTATATATAATGGTTTGAATGAAGGTCCATTCTATTAGGTTGGT
Organism: Picea engelmannii; assembly: GCA_009831015.1. Lineage (NCBI taxonomy): Eukaryota > Viridiplantae > Streptophyta > Pinopsida > Pinales > Pinaceae > Picea > Picea engelmannii. Next base: position 46,770 of record ML834460.1, on the reverse strand, counting down.
GCTTGTGTACAAGCTGGGCCCTGTATGAGGATTGGATTCCTCACATCTCAGTTGGATTTGAGATCAACAAGTTGGGACTTGTTATGAGGATTGGATTCCTCCTTTCTCAGTTGGATCTGAGAACTACAACTAGGGTCTTGTAACAGAGATTTGAGTCTCTCATAATTATTTGAAGTTAAATATATTCAAAGATTGATCTTATGTATTCATTCAAGTTAAGTATATAAATAAAATGTTTATTATTTTATATATTGGTTGAGAAAATGAAATAAATATTTGTTGTTAAATTAATTTATGAAAAGTGGAAAATTGTCCAAAGTTTTATGACATTAATTCACGCCCCCCCCACCCCTCTCAGTGGAAAGTATCCATTTCTACAAGTGGCAAGACTTAAAACTAGCCAAAGGACTAAAATAAAAGAATATGGAATGGGCGGATTTTAAGAAACAATACTTATCTAAAATTTATTATGAGAGAAAAACTAAATAGTTCTATGAACTGAAATTAGGACAAATATCCATGGAGGATCTAATTACTAATTTTATGGAATTATTGATATTTGTGCCTTACATAAAAGATGAAAAGTTAAAGGTTCAAATATGTTTTAGTTATTTACCCCAGTCATACAAGGACAAAATAGAGTTTGATAACCCAAAAACTTTGAATAAATTATTGCAAAAAAAAGGATTGGTTACGATCAATACAAACAATGATCAAAAAATCCAAATCATGGAGAGAAAAGAAGCAAGAAAGTTAAATCAAAGGAAAAAGGGTTTCAAACCTTCACCATTCCGAAATATGAACAAAGGACATTAAGAAAAAAACTCCCACATAAATGTTCCACAAATATAGGGAAGTAAGTCAGTTAACTTGGGATTCAAGAAAGCAAATGATAATCCTAGAGAACTATTGAAATGTTGGGGATATAGAGAACAAAATTTATTGAGAAATTGTCCTTATGGGAATGTTGCAAATAATACTATTCAGAACATACAATAAGCTTCGACAGTTGGAGATATTGGAAAAAACATTCATAGAATCAACGTAGCTTTGGATGACATGCAAGCAGATCATCAATCCACCATTGTGTACATTGAAGGTAAAATTCATAACAACAAAGTATCTATTTTAAATGACATGGGAGCTAGTTTAATTTATCTTACCCCAACTTTAGTATAATCACACAAGTTAAAGAAGGTAAAGCATGCTAAATCTTGGTTAGTACAGTTAGCAACAGGCACAAAAAGAAAGGTAGCATAATTCATTCCTCATTGTGAACTGAATATAAATGGTCAGAATACAAAGATAAATTTGAATGTATTACCTTTAGGATCATATAACATACTTATTGGAATGGAGTGGTTAGAAAAGCACAAAGTGATATTGAACTATTATGAAAAATCATTTGTATACAAGGATGAAAACAAAATATCAAGAACAGTACAAGGAATTAGAAAACCAGTTTTTGTTAGACAAATATCAAAAATGCAATTCAAAAAGTGTATTAGTAAAGGTTGCAAAATATATGCTAGTCAAGTAAAAAATATGCTAGAAAGGGAAAGAAAACCAAGTTTAAAAGAATATGTAGTCCTTCGGGGATTTAAGGATGTATTCATTGAAGGGACACCAGAATTACCTCCAAGGAGAGAAATAGATTGATCTATTGATATACTACTTGGACCTCCACTAGTATCAAAGGCACCTTATAGGATGAGTGTTCCTGAGTTAACAGAATTAAAAATTCAATTATAGGAACTATTAGATAAAGAATACATCATACCAAGTGTTTCACCCTGGGGAGCACCAATATTATTTTTCAAAAATAAATATGGAACACTAAGATTATGTATTGGCTATCGTCAATTGAATAAAATGATGATTAAAAACAAATACCCTCTACCTAGGATCAATGATCTTTTTTACAAAGTTGGAGGAGCAAAAATATTCTCTAAACTAGACTTGATATCTAGTTATCACCAAATCAAGAAAAAAGATGAATACATAAAGAAAACAACATTTAGAACAGGTTCTGGACATTAATAATTTGTATTGATTCCATTCTAACACACCAACAACTTTTATGTGTTTGATGAACAATATATTCAGCTAGTACTTGGATAAATTCATATTGATTTGTATTGATGATATAGTAATCTATTCAAACACTGGAGAAGAACATGAACAACATTTGAAAATAGTATTATAGACTCTAAGAGAGCACAAATTATATGCTAAGTTTGATAAATATGATTTCTATTAAAGAAATATACAATATTTAGGACGTGACATATTAGAAGATGGTATTGCAGTAGAACCTGAAAATATTAAAGAAATTATGGAATGGCCTATTCCTAAAGACGTAGAAGACATATGATCATTCATGGGGATCATTGGTTATTACTGGAGGTTTATCGAAGGGTTTTCCAAAATCGTTTATCCCATTACTATTAATATTTTTGGTGTAACTACGAAATATATTCTTATATATTTGTTTTAGTCAAACCTTTAAAAGGTTATTATAATTATATTGTACAAGTCCGCTCAACATAAATTATTATATTATTGGTGTTTTACTTATTATGGGTTAGTTCGGTGAAAAGTCGTGTATCTTCATGAGACATTGTTGTGTATAAATAGAGGATAGGTTCCTGTCATTTGGACACACACTCACACACTTCTTTTGTGCATCTTGGAGTGCATAAGAAGGTATGGCGCACAAGTCTTGGAGACTGGTTCTTTTGGTGTTTTGGTATTGGTCTTTATTGGAGAGCTATAGTGCATCATTGTAATAGATGAAGGAATCTATATTGAGGATTTTGGTTGTTGGGTTTTCTCCCCCACAAGGGTTTCCCAGGATAATCTTTTTGTTCTGTTGTATATGTGATTGTGTATCTTTCAATGATCCTACTACAGTTGTGATTGGATTAATTAATTGTAATTGTGTAACTAGAAAATTTAAAATTTCAACATGGTATCAGAGCAGGCCTGAATAGAAGCCAGTTGCAGATCTAGAATCCTAAAAGGGAGTTGTTTTTAGTCTAAAGACTGTTTTTGGACAAACCAAGACCATCAAAAGGCAGGATGACTACCAGAACAAATATCGATGAGAAACTAGATGGAGTTGATAACTTCAGGGCCTAGAAGTATAGAGTAACCCTCCTTGAAGAACATGAACTGGATAAGTTCATTACAGAAGAGGTTCAAGAACCTCAAGGAGATGAAGCTAAGGAAAAATATAAGGACATGGTGAGAGAAAAAAGGATTATTATAGAGTCCATTAAGGACCACCTTATCCATCATATATTGTCATTATCTTCTCCAAAGAAAATTATGGAAACCTTAACTCATCTATTTGAGGAAAGCAACATAAATAGAAGAATGACTTTAAGATCTTGGTTGAATAATGTGAAAATGTAGAACTCAGAAACCATTCACTCCTACTTCTCAAGAGTGAATCAAACCAAGGAGCAAATAGAAGCCATTGGTGACTTAGTAGAAGGAGAGGATATGGTGATGAATACTTTGAATGGCCTCCCAAGGTCATGGGATGCATTCATCTAAGGAATTTGTTCAATAAATAATCTTACCAAGTTTAGTAGGATTTGGGAAGATTGTAACCAAAAAGAAGTTAGGACAGTTGCAAGAGAATAAAATATGGTAGATGAAAATTAATCCCTAGTCACCCACACCAGGAAAGGAAAGAACAAGAAGGAAAATTATTTACCTAAGAGGTTTAAGATGGGTCAAAGAGACAACTCAAATATCAGATGTTACTTGATGCAGGAGCATCCCTCATGACAAGCAAAGCCAACGTGGAAGCAGAAAGTCAGCTGGAAGACGTCCAGCGCAAGTTTTTGATTTTTTAAATTTTCCCTTGAAGTTGATGCGCTGAATATAAATAAGATCATTTAATTTAGGCACCTTGGAAAAAAATCTACTCAGACCTCGAGCCATACTCTCTCGTCTGAGATAGACAGAGGCATTTATAGTAGTAGTTGCAGGTAGATAGAATTGAATTCTTAGATTAGATAGTTTTCGAAGGAAAAGGGAAAAACCGAATATAGACACCCTCATTTGTATCATTGTAATAATTAGAAATAGGGGAAGGAAGAGTCTAGAGAATAGGAGAATAGAAGAGAGTTGTAGAAGAACACCCATGTACAGATCTTGAATTAATAGAAGAAGTTGATTCAGATTCATGGTTGTTGTGTTATTCTCTGTGTATGTGTGTTGAATGCTCTACTTATGAATATTACTTCCTGTTATGCATTTGTTATCATGTGTGTGTATGATTTCATGTGTTAAGATTGAAATATGAGTTTAAGTGAAGTGAGTTACAATTGTTTTCTCTTTTGAGCAAGGATTCCTACAAGGAGTGCAGTTGAATTCGTCCGCAAGGAGTGCATGACAGAAGGCTCGGGAGTTAAACTCTTGTTCTCCATTCGCCCAGAAGTGAAAGTGGGTTGTTGGAGTCATGCAAGGAGTGCGCAGGCTGAGGAGAGTCTCAGTCGCGAAACGGAGCAGAAGTATTGAAGGACTACTGCTACGAGTATACGCAGAGTCAAGAAATCTCAAACAGTTGAAGTGTTCACAGGATTTCCGCAAGGAGTGCGTCTAAAGAACCTCGTTGAGGTTGAAGTAATTTAGAAAAGATCAAGAAGGATAGGCCTCTGAGTCGCTAAAGATCAGCGTAGACAAGTGTGACTTGAAGTCGGGGAGAAACGTCGTAGGTTGGCAAAGCGGCGAAAGAATCTCGTGGAGAGATACTCCTTTCCATTTCATGGATTAACTAAGGGAGAACAGACGACCGAAATCTTCTGAAGAGATTTCGCGAAGTTACGAGGATCGTCAGATCTTGTATAGGTGTAAGGAGGTTACAGCAAGAAGACTCTGAATAGGTTGAAGCTCAGGAGGGGTAGGTCATCGATTCAGAGTCACGGGAGCTGTAGGATTTACACGTGGTATCGTGTATCGAGGACTCAGGAGCTGAAGCCCCAAAGGTTGTGCAGTCAGAGCAGCGATATTGTGAGACGCCATATCCCTACAAGATAAGAGTCGTTCATTGTGGAGGACACGTGACAGGAGATTCTCATCTCACAGACTCGGACATTGGAGGACCGAAGGGGAATTCCTTCAGCTTCGCGAGTGGCGAAGTGGCGAGAAGGCTGAGCGTCGTCCATCTGAGGAGAATAGGTGGAAGAGATCGGTGATCTCGCGAACTCAAAATTTCGCAGAGTGAAAACCCAAGTGTTGGGTGTTCAAAGTCACGAGGCGCGAGGACGCGAAGCGGGAAGAGATTTGTAGCCGTCCATCTGAGGGGACAGGTGGCAAGAGATCAAGAGATCTCTCGAACTCGGGAGTTCGCAGGGTAAAATCCCAAGTATTGGGTGTGCGAAGTCCCAAGGTCGCGAGGTGGCGAGAGAAGGACAGACGTTGGATCCGGAACACAGGAGGACCGTTAGATCTGAGTGAGGGATTGTGTCTCGAGACCTCGCAAGAAAAGGTCCGAGAGTTTGGCCACGGGAATTACGAGGTTGCGAGATAGCGATATCCAGACAGCTGGAGTAGTGTGGGCCATAATGGAGCGCGAGTGGAATACAGGTGGCACAAAGGATTCACGAGTCGCAAAGTGTCGAGGAGTCGAGATTCGTGTGGACGTCGAGTCGCGAAGTGTCGAGTATCTGAGATTCTGGTGGACGCGTGGTAGAGCATAAGGTGGGACCGCGCATCTCAGGGACTCGCAGACTAGGTGGGTGGAAACACGACGGTCCAACCGGCGAGGTCACGAGGTTGCGAGGTCGTGAAGCCACGATAGGCGCTAACATTAAGCCTAGCCCACAGTTGCATGTGGAAGGAGATATACCCGTATCGGCAGAACGGGTATCGCAAGATTTGAAAGGAAAGATTGGAGGCTTTGAGTCACAAACTCGTGAGGTAGTGATCTCCCTGTAGTAAAGGGGAGACCTCGGGGAAGAGTGTTGTGGGTGCAGTTTTCCCGACAGGGAAATAGAAGAACCATCAAGTTCTTCGAGCCGAGAAAAAGAAGGTCCTATGCAAGGACGTGCCTGGGTGGCACGCCTTTGCGTCAAGTGGTATCAGAGCATAGAAAAGTTTCTTTGCTTTCTGTAGCAGAGAAAAAGGAGAATTCACCATGCCGCCAAGGAGAAGAGGTAGACAATCACCCAATCCAGAGGAGGAAAGGGAAATGTCTAGAGAAAGAGGTAGGCAAGTACAGAATCCAGATATGGAGAGAGAAGTGCGAAATATTCGTGCCAGAATGGAGGACATGGAGACATCACAAAGGCGAAACATTGATGCAGGAGATATTAGTGAATCCGAGGATGAAGGTGATGCTAGACATGAAGAGGAAGAAATCCCAGCAGAAGATGCAGCCAATGAGAATTTAATTAAGGCTATCGCTCGGATGAGTTCGAAAACAAAAATGGACATTCCAGCTTATGAAGGGAATCTGGATGCAGAAGAGCTGCTAGATTGGATTAGAGCTCTTGACACTTACTTCGATTATGAAGATATCGAAGATGATAAGAAGGTCATACATGCCGTCAAAATATTAAAAGGACATGCAGCATTGTGGTGGGATGAACTGCAAGCTGACAGGCATTGCCAAGGCAAGCAGAAAATTAAGAGCTGGGACAGGATGATTGTAAAGATGAAGGAAAAATTCATTCCCAAGGATTATCAAATTTCTCTATTCAGGAGGATGCAGAACCTGAGACAGAAGTTGATGACAGTGAAGGAGTATACTAAGGAATTTTACAGGTTGAATATCAGGGCAGGTCATTGCGAAAGAAATGATGAAAAGTTAGCCAGGTATTTGAATGGCCTGAGGTATGAAATTCGGGATGAATTAAATATGGCAACCATATGAACGGTGGAGGATGCTTACCAATTGGCTCTGAAAGCTGAGGAGAAGATGAGCCATAAACAAAGTCAGAGAGGCCGAGGCAGAAGTCAGCCCAAAGGTAAATCGGTTGCCCAAGATAAATACCAGAAGCCCAAGGAGGAATGGAAGAAACCTCAAGAAAAGGTTGAAAGAGGTGGAACCTCACAGAGAAGGCCATATGTGAAGCAGCGAGGACAGAAAATTGAACAAAGAGGAGGATATGCTGATAATGATAGGTTTCCTCGTACCAGAGGTAGAGGAAGAGGAAGAGGTGGAGTAATCACATGCTTCACATGTGGAAAGAACGGGCACAGGTCATTCGAGTGTCCAGAGAAAAAGAAAGAAACTGGAGAAACTCACATCGCTAAGGCACAGAGGCGAGATGTTGAGACCAAGTACGCTAAAGGCGGAAGATCACTAGTAATGTGAAAAGTCCTTTTGAAGCCAGAGAGGGAGGTGGAGAACTCAGCGCAGAGGAACAGTCCTTTTAGGACTACTTGCAAGACCAAGGATAGAGTATGCAAGGTCATCGTGGACAGTGGAAGCACCGATAATCTTGTTTCAACCGAGATGGTAGAAAAGTTGGAGCTGGAGACAACTGATCACCCGAGTCCATACAAAGTTTCATGGCTACAGAAGGGAAACCAAGTAAATGTCACTAGACAGTGCTTAGTTGACATTAGGATAGGAGGATATAATGATAAAATTTTATGTGATGTTATTCCTATGGATGTCTGTCATTTATTGTTGGGTAGACCATGGCAATATGATAGAAATGTAATTCATGATGGGAGGATGAACACCTATACCCTGAAAAAGAACGGGAGGACTCATATGTTGTGTCCAATTGAAGATAAATAGGTGGCAGAGATCGGTGATCTCACGAACTCGAAAGTTTGCAGAGTGAAAACCCAAGTGTTGGGTGTTCAAAGTCACAAGGCACGAGTACGCGAAGCAGCGAGAGATTTGTAGTTGTCCATTTGAGGGGACAGGTGGCAAGAGATCAAGAGATCTCGCGAACTCGGGAGTTCGCATGGTAAAAGCCCAAGTATTGGGTGTGCGAAGTCGTGAGGTCGCGAGGTGGCGAGAGAAGGATAGTTGTTGGATCCGAAACACAGGAGGACCGTTATATCTGAGCGAGGGATCGTGTCTCGGGACTTCGCAAGAAAAGGTCCAATATTTTGGCCACAATAATTACGAGGTTACGAGATAGCGATATCCCGACAGCTGGAGCAGTGTGGACCATAACGGAGCATGAGTGGAATACAGGTGGCACAAAGGATTCGCGAGTCATGAAGTGCCGAGGAGTCGAGATTCATGTGGATGTTGAGTCGCGAAGTGCCGAGTAGCCGAGATTCTGGTGGATGTGTGGTAGAGCATAAGGTGGGACCGCGCATCTCGGGGACTCGCGGACTAGGTGGGTGGAAACTCGACGGTCCAACCGGCGAGGTCGTGAGGTTGCGAGGTCACGAAGCCGCGAGAGGTGCTAACATTAATCCTAGCCCACGGTTGCATGTGGAAGGAGCTATACCTGTATCGGTAGATCGGGTATCGCAAGATTTGAAAGGAAATATTGGAGGCTTTGAGTCACGAACTCGCGAGGTAGCGAGGTTTCGCTGATCTCCCGGTAGTAAAGGGGAGACCTCAGGGAAGAGTGCTATGGGTGCAGATTTCCCGACAGGGAAATAGAAGAACCATCGAGTTCTTTGGGCCGAGAAGAAGAAGGTCCTATGCAAAGACGTGCCTGGGTGGCACTCCCCTACGTCATTACTGTTGTCAGGAATTGGGACACTTTGTTAGGGATTTCCCCCTCATTATGGAAATTAAGAATAAGAAAGGAATTAAGAGGCATCGAGCTCACACAACTGAAGATGATGAGCCTCCCAAGAAGGTTGCAAAGCAAGATGAATCAAGTGATGTGGATTATGTTCTTAGCTCATCCCTCACAGGTATTGTCACTCATGGAAGTGACACTTGGTTGATAAACAGTGGTGCTTCCAATCACATGAAAATCTATGAAGAATCCTTATCTAAACATATTCATAAAGATTCACCTCACAAGGTGAAATTGGGTGATGACTATAGGTATCCAATCGAAGGTGTTGGAGAAGCTTCCTACAAGTTAAACTCAAGCAAGCCAATGAAGATGAAGGAAGTTCTCTATTTTCCGGGTTTAAAAAATAATCTTCTCTCAATTTTAGCATTATACAAGAAAGGATTTAGAGTAGCATTTATTCATGGTCAAGTTCTTATGTGGCATAGAGGGAAGAGCCTTGATGATGCAGTAGTGATTGGAGTTGAAGAAGGAGGAATCTACAAAATAAAAGGAAATTCAAACTTCGCAATATTTCATGATATTGTGAATCGCAGTGAACTATGGCACAGGAGATTCTCTCACCTACATTACAAATCTCTTCTAGTTGTGAGAAAACTGGTGATAGGTATTCCAGAAATCCAATCAGAACCAGATGGTGTGTGTAAAGGATGTGCACAAGGAAAGAACAAGAAGCGCTCCTTTCCCAATAGTGATAGCAAAGCCAAAGGATTTTTGGACATCGTGCATTCATATGTATGTGGACTGATGTTGGAAGCTTCACTAAGTGGGTATGTATATTAAATATATTTCATTGATGATTACTCACGTAAAAATTGGATTTATTTGTTAAAAGAAAAGAATGAAGTTTTTATCAAATTCAAAGAGTTCAAGGCTCTGGTAAAAAATTTAACAGAGAGGAAGATAAATACATTTTGATCAAACAATGGAGATGAATTCACCTTACAAGAATTCAAGGAGTATTGCAAGGAAGTTGGGATTAAGAGGGAGATTTCTACTCCCTATAACCCTCAGAAAAATGGAATAGTTGAAAGGAAAAATTGGACAATCATGGAAGAAGTAAAGGCCATGATCCATGATCAAGATATTCCTATGCATATGTGGGAAGAAGTAGTGAAAATGACATTGTACGTGTAGAGTAAAAGTCCCCATAAGGTTCTTGAAAATAAGACACTCGAAGAAATGTTTTCAGGACAGCAGCCAGAAGTCAACCATTTCAGAATATTTGGTTTCCCTATATGTGTTCATGTCCCCAAGGAAAAGAGGACAAATTTGGACCCTTCTGGATGAAAGGGAATATTTGTTGGTTATAGTGACACATCGAAGGCTTAAAGGATTTACATTCTTGGTCACCGGAAAGTGGAGATCAACCGAGATGTAACCTTCGATGAGAATGCATCTTTCAGTAAATCTAAACAGATCCGTGCAAAAGAGGAACATGAAGAAAATAATTAAGTTCCTAAAGTTCCAGACGCAGTTGAACCAGAGGAATTCATTCCAGAGGATCTTGACATGGTAGAACCTCATAAACTAGTCGAGATACCTTCTCACAAGAGAATACCATCTTGGGCACAAGAGCTTATCATAGATGTAGAAAGAATTGGTGCCCGGGAGAAATATTTTAGGGAAAGTAAGAAGTTGAAGCCATATTCTAGATACGTGGAATTCTTGTGCGACATAATGGATGTAGAACCTTCCAGTTATGAAGAGGATGCAGAAAATCAAATATGGAAAGATGTCATGGTAGAGGAATACTAGTCCATTATGCAGAATGATTTTTGGGATTGTGTTCCCAGACCAAAGGAAAAATATGTGGTGAGTTCAAAATGGATCTACAAGACGAAACACGCAGCTGATGGCAGTATTGAAAAATATAAGGCAAGATTTGTGGCCCGAGGTTTCTCTAAAAAGGAAGGGATTGTCTATTAGAAATGTTTTCTCCCGTAACAAGATATACCTTGATCAGGACTATACTTTCATTGACCGCTATGATGAAATGGAAGGTGCACCAGATGGATGTAAAGACATCCTTCTTGAATGGTGAAATAAAAGAGGAAGTTTATGTTGAGCAACCACTTGGATTCGAGACACATGACAGGAATACTCATGTGTGCAGATCGAAGAAGGCTTTATATGGATTGAAGAAGGCACCCAGAGCATGGTATGGTAGGATTGACAATTTTTTGATGAGATTAGGTTTTACCAAGAGAAGTGCATATCCTAACCTTTACTTTAAGGTTGAGGATGGTGAACTGGTGATTCTACTGTTGTATGTAGATGACTTGTTTCTAACATGTGAAGAAAAGATAGTTGTTGAATGTAAGAGAAAATTGATTGAAGAATCTGGGATGAAAGATTTAGGAATGATGCACTACTTCTTGGGACTAGAATTTTGGCAGAGATTAGATGGTATTTTCCTAAATCAAGGAAAGTATGTTGTGGAAATATTGAAGAGGTTTGAGATGTTGGACTGTAAGGCCATGGTTACCCCGATGGTATCAAATCTTGAGTTGTTGCAAGATACAACTTCAGAGATTATGGAATCTACCTTATATATGCAGATAATGGGCTTGTTGATGTATTTGACGAACACAATACCGAATATATGTTTTGTTGTGAACACCCTGAGTCAGCATTTGGATCAGCCCATACAAGTTCACTTTGTTGCATCAAAACATGTGTTGAGGTGCCTTAAGGGTACTCTAGATCATGGTCTCTAGTATAGATCTGACCATGAGTTTGGATTGTATGGATACTCAGATTTAGATTGGGTCGGCAGTATTCCTAACCGGAAGAGGACTTTTGGATATTGTTTTAGTCTTGGCTCCAGTATGGTCTTGTGGAGAAAAATAAATCAATCATGTGTGGCACTCAGTAGAGTTGAAGTTGAGTATGTGGTAGAATGTGTAGTGATCAGAGAAGCAATATGGATTCAAAAGATAATGTCTGGGTTATTTGGTCTTGGATTGGAGGCGACTTGTATTTTGTGTGACAACTAGAGTTGCATGAAGTTGTAAGAGAACCTGATGTTCCATGACATGTCGAAGCATATTGATATCAAATACTACTATATCAAGTATATGGTATAGAGAGGAGTAGTGAGGCTCTAGTTCGTGACTACTGAGGATCAAGTTGCATATTTATTCACCAAGTCATTGTCGAGGACAAAGGTTGAGTACTTAAGGAATGAGCTTGGTGTGGTACCTCTTCAGAGGGAGTGACAGATGGAAACATCTCATCCAACATGAAAAAGGGTTGGCACTGAGATAGGAGTTTGCATGATCAGGTGTTAATGCATTGCAGGGAGTGGATGTCATGGGGACATGTTGTAGTTATTGAGAGCTACCCATAGACCTTAGTTTCATGTGGTGAAGTCATGTTGCATTATGTATATCTGACGGCTAGCACTAAGACAAGAGTGCACATGATCACGTACCGATGCATCGCAGGGAGTGGATTTCTTGGGGACATGTTGTAGTTATTGAGAGATACCCACAGACCTTGGTTGCATGGGGTGAATTCATGTTGCACTATGGATATCCGAGGATGTATAGATTTGCATATTCAATAGTCAATGGATGTGAGCTCGTGTGATATCATACTTGGATTCTTTGTCTGAAAAAATACCTTCCTAGTTAAGAGGGAGTGCTAATATTTTTTGTGTAACTACGGAAAATATTCTTGTATATTTGTTTTAGTCAAATTTTTAAAAGGTTATTATAATTATATTGTACAAGTTTGCTCAACAAAAATTATTATATTATTGGTATTTTACTTATTATGGGTTAGTTCAATGAAGATTCATGTATCTTCATGAGACGTTGTTGTGTATAAATAAAGGTTAGGTTCCTCTCATTTCGACACACACTCACACACTTCTCTTGTGCATCTTGGAGCACATAAGAAGGTCCAGTGAAAAAGTCTTGGAGACTAGTTCTTTTGGTGTGTTGGTCTTGGTCTTTCTTGGAGAGCTATAGTACATCATTGTACTAGTTGAACGAATCTATATTGATGATTTTGGTTGTTGGGTTTTCTCCCCCACGATGGTTTCCCAGGATAATCTTTGTATATTATTGTATTTGTGATTGTGTGTCTTTCAGTGATCCTACTATAGTTTCTATTGGATTAAGTAATTGTAAATGTGTAAATAGAAAATTTAAAATTTCAACAATTACATCATTACATAAAAAGGGGACAAAATTTATTTGGTCTCAAAAATGCCAGGACAGTTTTGATAAATTGAAAGGTTTACTAACTACATCACCAATTCTTAAAGTGGCTGACCCTTACAAATATTTTACAGTTTGTGTGGATGCAAGTAAAGAAGGATTAGGAGGAGTATTGACACGGGATGGATATGTCATTTTTTACGAATCATGCAAATTAAAGGAACATGAAATAAACTATGTAACTTGTGATCTGTAATTAGCAGTTGTAATTCATGCATTAAAAATGTGGTGCATTATTTAATGGGAAGAAAATTTCTATTACTAATAGATAAAAGTGATGTGAAACACTTGTTCAGTTAATATGATCTCAATGCAAGACAGGCGAGGTGGTTATCCTTTCTAACTGAGTTTGATTTCGAAATATGACACAACAAAGGAAAGGAAAATAAAGTCACATATGCACTAAGTCGAAGAACTAATGAGTTATATGAAGTAATTGTCAGCAAAGAAGAAAGTGATATTGAGGACGGAATTAAATCAACAAGCATAAATGATGTAGAATACATCAAAATAGCAGATCAGTTGTATAAAAATGAGGGAAATTCGAATAATACATATTTCAACATTGACAAGAATGGACTGCTAAGGTTCAAAAACAGGTTATATCTACCTAATTTTGTTGAATTGAAGATGATGATCCTGAATGAGCTACACAAAAATCCCTATTCTAGTCATCCAGGATACCAGAAAATGATAACATCTCTAAGAAAACAGTTTTATTGGCCTAATATGAAATCTGAAATAGTTGAATACTTATCTAAATGTTTACATTGTCAACAGGTAAAATTTGAACTTCAACATTTGGCGGGTATTTTACATCCTATACCTATACCAAAATGGAAATGGAAAATTATTTCGATGGACTTCATTATAGGTTTTCCTAAGACTCAAAGACAAAATGATTCAATCATGGTAGTAGTTGATAAGTTAAGTAAGTATGCACACTTCATACCTGTGAAATCTACTTATAAAGCAATTAAAATTGCTGAAATTTTTATGAAATAAATATTTATACTGCTTGGGGTTCTTAAAATGGTGATTTCAGATAGAGACGTTAAATTTACCTCTATTTTTGGAAGGAATTATTTTCAGCTTTGGGTACTAATTTGAATTTCAACACAAGTTACCATCTGCAAATGGATGGGAAAACAGAATGTACAAATTATATTATCGAAGATATGTTACGAATGTACGTAAGAACAAAGCTAACTAAGTGGGAAGAATATCTAGACTTAGTCGAATTCGCATACAATGGGTATCAAGCATCAACAAAGATGAGTCCCTTCGAATTTTTATATGGAAGGAAATGTACAACCCCGATCAGTTGGGATAATCTGGTTGACAAAATTATGGTTGGACCATAAAAGATCCAAGGAATGGAACAAATGGTCAAAAAGATACAAAATAATTTAAAAGTGGTGCAAGATCGACAGAAAATCTATGCAGATCTGAAAAGATGACATCAAGAATTTAACATTGGAGAACACGTATACCTTAAAGACAAAACAAGAAGGAGCTCATAAAATTAGGGAAATTTTCAAAGATGGTGCCAAGGTTTTGTGGTCCATTCGAAGTGTTAACTTGAATCGAACCAGTGGAATACCAACTAGCACTCCCTGCAAAATTAAAAGTTCATAATGTTTTTCATGTTTCATTATTAAAAAGATATATTCATGATCCTACTCACATCATTGATGGTACAAGCACTGGAACTAGAAGGCGAGTTCCAAGCAAAACTTCTATGCATTCTAGACAAGAAATAAACAACACCTTGAAACATATCCATCGCCTAGGTAAAATTGCAATGGATGCACTTTATCCCCGAGGAGGTTACTTGGGATATGGAAGATGAAATCATGAAATCTTATCCATCTCTGTTCCAAGTGATGAATTGAGGGAAAGACTAACACTGAGGATAGTGTTATACTTAAGGGGGAGAGGATGTGACATCCTCAAATATTTAAAAAAAAAAAGATTTAATTATGTTATTTCTTTGAAAACAAATTTCCATTTATGGAAATTCATATTTGAAATTATGAAGGCATGTAATTATTATTTTTATCACTGTTGAGCAAGATTTTGACTTGCCAATTGTCCTCTTTTGATGGACAAATGTATGAGATAGATATTTTAATAAATTAAATGATGGAAAACAAGTGAGAAAACCAAGTTAAAAGTAGTTGACTATGACTCCATGAGTGGGGAACATGTTTGAGTTAACTCACGGATGATTTTTAAAAGTGCCAGAAGTTGAGTTCTATCATTGGCAGCCCCTAAAAATCATGGATTTGCAAAGTTGTCAATCTCCCAAGGAGGGAAATGGATGGAAAATTCTTAGGCGATGAGAAATGAAATATATACAACATATGTGTAAGGCATGGCGTTGCTTAGTCTATTGTGGAGATGGATATTTGTTATGTGAGCACAAGTGGTGGTAGGAAAATAATTTTCTAAACTGTACAAAAAGACAGTGGCTAAAGAGTGAAGCTCAGTTTTCCCTTATGGAGTCATGGTAGGCTAGGGGGTGATCAGGACAAGTAATCTTGGTTATTTTGTATCTACGGTTGGGTGGAACGTGGTTGTTCCATTTGTTTTCTAGCATCACTATTACATATATGTATTTTCATTCAACCCTTTTTTCATTTCTATGGATATTGAATTTCTTTTAGCTACAGAGTCTGATCTATATAGATTTATCTTATTGTTTCTCTTGAGATTAATGAATTTCATGTAGCTACATAAATTATTTTTATGCTACAAAACTGAATCTATATAATTGTATATATGTCACAGAAACTAAATGGTCATTTTATAATTTATATAACATGGAATTATGTAATCTAGTTATAGATCCTGAAAAGAAAGCTTAAATAATTTTGCTTAGTTATACTAAGTTTTAAATTCTGGAACTTGTCAGATACAGTAGTATGTTTTTTTCTAAATATCCTACAGCCATAGGGTATTAGAATATTTTTATGTATTGAAAGGAAAAAGAATATGGTACTAATTCCATAGAATGGGAGTGAATCGAGGTTTTTTTGTCATTAAATAAATAAGAATCCATAAAGCAGATCCTGAGAAAAACTATGGTAAATAAGAAGAGCTACAAAATTAAACAAATAGAAAATAAACTATATATCAGTGCAATCCCCTGTGATAAGCTACAAAAATACATTAAGAGTAAGAGGAATCAACATTTTATCTTGAATAAAAGAACAGGTTGTAAATTCTGATGGACATTTTCTTTTTCAACTTTGCATTAAAGATTAAATACATTAAGAGTAAGAGGAGTCAACATTTTATCTTGAATAAAAGAACAGTTTGTGAATTCTGATG